>SHCU01000187.1:61543-87404 GCA_004307685.1 Ceratina australensis | reverse complement strand
GTGGACGAGGCAAAACGTTGCGACTTAATGGAAACACGGCCGAGCGTATTCCACGCTTTTCAAGGATAATCTCAGAGAGAGAGAGAGAGAGAGAGAGAGAGAGAGAGAGAGAGAGATTTCCTAGATTAGGGATGTTCGTTTCTCAACAGGGAATCGATTCTCGAATCGATCCCAAATCGGAGTCAGAGAATCGATTTTATCAAAAAGTCGAAATGCTAGAATCGAATTTGCAAAAATCGATTCTATCAAAAAATCGAAATAAAAGAATCGAATCCGCAAGAAGCGTTATTGAGGTTGTGAGAATTCGAGAGTACACCGGCGATCGAACGTTACCTCGCGTAAGTACATGATCAAACAATTTGAGAAACATGAAGTATGCTAGGCGAGGAATCCGAGAACATTTAACGCCGATTAGCATCGTCCGGGAGAATGTGAAAATTCGGATAGTATGCCAAAAATTCTCTAGCATTTAGCGAGAGCCTATTTCCTAAATGACCATCTTCATTGGTTAGGATGTATGAAATGCAAACAAACCGCGGCTGGCTTCGTGTATTAACTCCGTGATGGATAGGTTTACGATTTTATCAGGTGTACCGGTGAGCACCTAATCGCGGCCGTCCCGGCACGTGAACCACTCGTATTTTCTCCGCGGTCGTCAAACGTAAAAACGGGGAAAACGTGCATCCGCGCGCTCGGGTTTGATCGATACCCAGCAATTTCGTGGCGATAATTCCAGGAATACGAGTGTACCTGGTATAACGGAACGCGGATAGGAAGGAAACGTCGTTAATCCGAGAGGATCCGTACCGAAACACGGTGATAATCGAGGGAATCTGGAATTCTTCAGGAATCTCCACATTTAGAAACTATAAAATCGCGAAAAAATACGTGAAAATCTCTAATTAAAATGAATACAACTTTTCGAAATCATTAGATTTCACGAAAGAGTATAAAAGATGTTTGCTATCGATTCATAAAATAAAATCTACATAAGAATTTATCGCTTCTATGGAGAGAATAAATTATATGCACATTTTCTGATACAATTTCTCTCTGGATCAGATGACCAAGTGGAATCTAGCGAGAGATCGTTGTGAACTGATTAACGCATCGCGCAGAAATCCAAATCCGTAGTTTCTACGTAGTGCAACGCGTTGCATCGCGTCGCGGCGAGGATCTCGCGAGGACACGGAACTTTCTAATGCCTGTATTAATATTTTTGTGCCCGCGAGCTACAACCGTTGCGTCAAAAGGTCGACGCGGTATTAGATTCCGTGTTCGCAGGGTGGGTCGCGAGATTCCAAAAAATCGGAAATTAAAAATCTATTCTTGCCGCGAGGTAGGATATATAAAATGTCCTTATTCTTATTCGTCCGCGAGATTTATTCATAAAATTTTTTGAGCAATAAAATTGCATGCAATAAAAGTTTAAGTTACTGCCTGCTGAATTTTCTATTGACCCTCTGCACTCGACGAATTTTTAGCAAGCATTTAGTGAATCTCTTATAGCTGATTTAAAATTATTTTGCAGACGAATTAGTTTAATGTATTGTTAATTAAATATTATTTAAACATTAATAATACATGATTTAAATATCAATTTACCCTTCAATGTATTAAAGCAATAATTATTTCCCTGAATAACAACGATTTTATAAATTATGAAATTACTATTAATTTTTTTCTTTGACAAATGAAATATATTAAATACACATGAATTTTATGGTAATTAAATTTAAATTAATCAACTCAACTTCCACCATAGAACAATTGTTTTATAAAACAAGCGACCATGAATCAGCTCTCGAGTGCAATGGGTCAAAGATTACAGATAGTTAATGCAGAAGGAGATTTCAGATTTATTATTTACATGATACTAAACGTTAGAGCTAAGAATGCTGAGAAACCAATCTCTGGCTCGTCAATTTTTAACCGGAGCCAAGCGTGCCCTATTTAAGCATCTAAACGCGAGACCCTTGAAGCGTCAGTGGACCGTAACACCGCATAGCATCCTCGACCTCGGAGAATCGTTAGCGCGGGCGAGTAGCAAACGATGGAATAATTATCAGAGGAACATCCGCTACTTGAAAGCTGTGAACTAATGTCTGTCCATTAGGCCCAACCCCGTGACTCCCGTCTTTTGACCCGAGCTCGTATTCCTACATTTATCCGCGTATCGCGGATATCCGTAGGTACTCGTGTACGAATCGGCATCGCGGGAGGATCCGGGGAGGATGATTTTTCGCGCCGCTTTATCCGATGCCTCGGGGCGAACCGGGCAACTGGTGAGGGAAAGAGGAGGCGCGTGCGTGATATCGGCGTGCGATCAACGGTGATCGTCGAGGTTATTGTGGCGCGAGCTTTCGCGCGCCCACGCATTTAAACGGGGTGGTCGGCGCAGGGTAACCGTTACGTGAATCTGCATTTTCGATTATTCAGAAAGCAACTTTCATAAGAGAAACCGCGTGCAAAATGCTTGTATTCTCAAACCCATTTTGCTAATCGGTGCTATTAACTGCAAAAATACGGCCTAATCATTTGCGCGAATGATTAATAAAAATTAAAGACACTTTTATGTTACTGTCTTCTGAGTCCATCTTCTAAAAAACTTAACTTGGCTATTTTAATATTTACATTTCTAAATAATCTTAATAATTGTAAATGTTTTAGTAGGAACTTTAGTAGGACTTAGGCTCATACAAACAAGTTTAGTACAATACGTTCGAAATTAGAAATTTTCTATGAGCAAAGAACATACGTCAAACAATTTTACAAATACACCTCTATAAATATTAGTTTTTCGTAAAAATTTATCGTTTCAAGTATTCGATAGCTTTCCATCATATGTCTTAAATTCTTTTTAGAGATCTGGCGGCTCGTACAACTTTAACGCTCGAACATCGGAGATAAATATTGCCTATAAAATATTGGTGCAATTAAATCACAGTATCCTCTTCCCACGGCATTTCCATTAATTTTCACTAGCCAATGAGGCGCACCCAACTAGATGATTACCTAAGTTCCTCCGAAGAATGATCACTTGTTTTCCTCATTTTCATACCATGCATTTTACATTACAGTATCTCGAATCTTATTTTACTCTACATTTATACTCCATCGAAGATCCATGAAAATTTTCAATTACACAATCAATTAACCGTTTCCACTTCGGGATTCTTTCTACGAATGAATGTAATATAAACTTAAATTATAATACAAAATAATAAATCTATACAAAAATAATTGAAAAATAATTAGATCCTCTGGAAAGCAATAATTATTTTATAAAACATGAACAAAAAAATTATACGCGAGTCCAGTTTTCTATCGGATAATAGAAGCAAACGTAGGAAACGCGTACGTTGCTATTGAAACGGTGAACCCGCGGTATAAATATATTCACCGAGCGCGGTTCACCGAGAGATATCGCTCCAGCGCGGATATAAACATATTTAACCGACGCCAGACGTCCTACTCGGCTCGTCCGCTCGTAATATTCCGCGCCGCGGCGTTTGAGCGGATCCGCGGGAAGCGGCTGAATATTCATGAGAACGGTTGTACGCGCGGAACGGCCGGATTTTGACGTTTCCTCGCCTGGGGTAGACGAACGTCTCTCGAGAGTGGGCTGCGCGGACGAGCACGGGGCCGCGGCGTTAATTATGGGTCGATTTATCGAATGAATGACCGGCGCGCCGGTTCGATTTTTCCGATCGACGGGAGAAGGGTCATCCCGTGGCTCTAACATATGTTAGTCGCCGATGCAAATGCGGGGAATAGTTGTGCATACGTATAGTTAATACGTGCGTATATGCGTGTGTGTGTGTACGTATCTGCGCAGCGCGTTTTACGTTTTCACTTCGAGCCGGAATAAAATTGCTTGAAAGTATGTAATGTGGATTAATTTAAGAGAAGTCTGTATCATTTTTAGATCGCGCGCAGAGATACGCGTATGCCTCGCCGTTGGTATTTAACGTTTCTCGCCGAATACGTTGTATTTATTGTCAATTGTTTTGCTGATACTTGTGTTTGTATTTATTTACCGGAAAATAACCGTTTAAGTCCCAAGCAGCGCCGTGTTTATGTTTCGTTAAAATCACCCGCTAGCATTTGAGAATGAAGTTTAGATTTGGATGAATTACATGTCATATAAGTCCTCTCGCATAGATTAACTGTGCATGCATTTATAATTTCATTTGTTATATATAGAATACGTCTTGCAATTAACTGAAATAAAATAAATAATAGACTATAGAAAAAAAATAGAGAATCTTGGAAGCGCTGCAGCGCTTTTTGAAACTTGGTATATACCTATATTGCCCAAAGGCAGTCAAAATGACTTCACTGTGAGAGAATAACTAACGTGTAAAGAAACTTATTTAAAATTCAATCTTAATATTTTCCTATATTATTTACAGTTATAAAACAGGTTATTAGTAAATATTAACAATAAAAAAAAATTTCTAAGAAATTATATCATTTTATACTTAATTTTATTTTTCTAATTGGAACTAAATGCAGTTGAAATGACTTCCTTGGGTACTCTAGTGTTAATTATCCATTGTACATACTTATCCTGTCTAAGATTATACTCGAAGTAAATTCCCAAGTACTTGACATTAAATAATAATTAAAAAAAATTCAACAAGCGTTTCGCATGTTTCTCTCCTGAACACCAATACCCTATTTAAAAATCCATTACCCAATGTTTTTATCGAACATCATACTTCGCGGACTACATTACCTTCTATTAGTTTTCACCTAGTTTTTCATCCTCCATCAGTTTTTCCGCGCGGTATCATTACGAAATAAATTCTGCTCGGCGAGAAACTCGAATCTACACGTACGTACGTGCATCCGCTGGTAGTAATACGAGTGAAACGAAAGTCGCGGCGATCCATCCGCGCCGGGGTCACCGTCCACGCGCTGTACTCAAATTGACGTGTGTAATGAGCCCGTAAGAAAGTTTTCGCAGTTTTGTTACTTTTCAGCGACGCGATGCCGGGGGGAGACGCGTCCGCGGTTGATTAAATCTGCGGCCGAGATCAAGGAGAGGCGTGCTGCGTGATTATCGAGAGAAATCTCGTTTGGGCCCCGGCCTCCGCGTATACGTAATTGGTTCGTTTTCACTGGACAATTTCCCGCACAAGTCAAACCATCTCAAATATGCGATAATTGGATCGTTATCGATCTTCTGATTCTATTAAACTATCGTCATGCTCATTGTTTAACGCCTATATTTTATGCATTCAACTACTCGTCGATCAATTTTTCATCACATTTTTTTATGTGTAATCAGTTCTCTACAATTTTGTCAATAAAGTCTTATAGCAATTTTCCTTAACACGTTCGTTATAATACCCATGTCTGTAAAATACGATTTTAATAATGTCATTTATTAAAATTGAAAGCTGGAGGAATTTCTTTTTCAAAAACTATAAATGAATCTGGGATACGTTTTAGGTATACCAATTCCTCAAAAACTCCTCCGGTTTTACAGATTGTTTTAACCTTCTACTATCAATACTCATCAGTCTGCAAAAACTTATTTACAGGACCTATAAGTTTAATATCTCGATTTTATAAAATCCTACCTCGTTTGATGTTTCAAAATAATTTTAATCTGCAACTACATTTATTATGGATATACTACGGAAATTAAAATGGTCCATCCTGTATACTAGCAACAGTAGCAAACCACCAAAATCATTGATCCTACATCGAGTTAATTATCGAGAAATTGGGACAAAAATTTTTTACTTCTCTTGGATATTATCTCTATAGAAAAAATTTAAATAAGCAAGGGATGGCTACGACTGACCATCGACTACAATGACTTCATCCTACATCGATTGACCATCCTCTACAATCAGCTATGAACTATGTAAACATTAGGAATACCTACTCATGAATCCCAGTAGATTTCAATAACCAAGTCCTATCATATTTTTTACAGATCCTAAAAACTGAAGAATTTTTTACAGAGACCTGGCAACTCACTAATAGAAAAAATGTTAATATTAGCTTATCGTAATGACAGCATCAGGGAATAATTGCACGCGATAATGAGCAGATAAAAGCGACGGATGAACGTTAAACGATTGAACGAGTGTCGGCGTGATTTTATTCGAATTTTCTCCGCGTCGTTAACGGTATCTGTAGATGTAACTCGCTAGGATCCCTTAGTCACTCTAATTAGTGCGAACGAGGGACTGGAAACACGATAATCGACACGATAATCGCCGCTTTTCGCTCGGAGGGGAGCCTATTCGTGACGCGAGGACACAAGGGTTTTCTTGCGATCGTTAAACGATACCGGTTACAGTCGCTAGTTCCCTCGATCACACTAATTGAAATTGACAAGTCAATTCGCGGGTTGATACGCTCAAACGGAAACAGCCGTGCTGATCGACGATCGCTACCGAACGCGGGGTTATTAATTGCTGCGGAATTAAAATATTCGAAATAATTCTGAACGACGGCCAATCGCTTCGGACCGCGTCTCGCTATTACCTATGTCATCGCTTGTTCGCTGGGACATGTAATGTGTGCAAAATAACCTCTTAACTCAATCATTAAAGTAATTGCAATCGATTTAAGCCTGTACGAGCCGTAAGATGTCTGATACTTCAAAATATACAGGGTGAGCCATGTAACGTTTGCACCACAAATATCTTCGTTGTTTTTAAAGATACGTTAAATGTTTTAAGGAATGAAGTTGAATGGTTCAGTGACGATACCAAAAATATTAATTAATAATTTATATCATTTTTTTTAGAGATATGAAGGTCATCTTCATTTTTTTTAAATGGAACCACCATTTTTTAAACACCTACGATGATAATCCTTTTCATTAGGAATTTAGTAACTATAATTGCTCAAAGTCACGGTCGGTGAAAACGTATAAGATTTAAAATATGAAATGTATTTCATAAATGTTCGAAATGATGGCCACTTACTTCGATACATTGCTGCAAACAGCTTCTGAAGGAATATTGAACTCTGATGAGTACATCCACGAGGTGATATTCGCACATGCTGTGATGATCTTCCACTGTTGTTGGAGCATTCATGTACACGGTTCCTTTTAGCAGACCCCATAAAAAGAAGACGTTCAATAACATTAAAGATCCTTAGTATGTTTATTACAAGTCTCACCTTTCACATTTTTCTCAGTAGTACTGAGAGAATGTATTAAAATATGAAAGCAGAATACATTTATCGCAAGTGAGACTTATAGTAAACATACGTGTAGCGTACATATGTACTTAAAAATGTGTGAATGTATATTTAAACGTCAATTTTATCTAGCAGAAAAAAGCTTTTTTTACAGTGCACTTTTTGCATCTTCGTGTAATCTTACTGTGTGTTTCAATAAATAGCAGATTGTAAAAAGATCTAATTTGATTTAATGGATACTAAATGGATTTAATCTAAGAAGCTTCTTTTTTGCTAACTAAAGTTAATGTTTATGCATTAACACTACATTGCATATTTAAATACATCAATTTATCTACAGCTTCTGGCTATAAGTATAACCGGAATCAATGTTAGTCTACAAAAAATTGCTCTCTTTTTTTTTCTGATGATCATTTCATGAGCTTCCGGTCTACATCGTTTACGAACAAAAAGTGAAACTTCTACTTATTGTTAGACAAGTGATACGCTCAAGCGACGTGCTGATCGACTACCGAACGAGAATATATTAATTGCCAAGAAATAAAAAGTATTCGAAATAATTCTGAACGACAGCCAATAGCTTCGGATGCGCGTGTCACTATTACCTGCGTCATCTTATACCCGCTAGAAATGTAACGCGTTCAACGCACTTAACCTTTTAACTCAATCATTAACCTCTTAGGCACGACGCGCCACTATAGCGGTTTTCACGGATGTCGTCTTTGTGAAGAACGCGCCACTATAATGACTTAACGTGTATAACTGAATTATAATTTTAAGAATGACATTATGAGAAATATATTAATAGAAGAAAAATTATAAGTTACTCATAAAAAACTTGATTCCAATGTACTCAGAGAACAGCATTGTCCATTACTCACTGCATTTACTCATAGCGTTAAATTCTGCTGTTCAGAAAGGCAGCCCCGCGCAAAATTCTGCCGTACCTAAGAGGTTAAAGTAATTGCAATCGACTCATGATTGACTCCGACATCGTTATATCATTACCGGTGAGCCGATGAAAAATGCAAAACGATCCGCAGACAATTCGCGATGAC
The DNA here is from genome assembly GCA_004307685.1 of Ceratina australensis. NCBI lineage: Eukaryota > Metazoa > Arthropoda > Insecta > Hymenoptera > Apidae > Ceratina > Ceratina australensis. The sequence goes on along the minus strand of SHCU01000187.1, from coordinate 79,170 downwards.
AACTCGTCGCGTTAAATGACACGTTGCCGCGTTCATTAAAGTTTGACGGATACCCGGTTGATTTAAATATGGCCGCGAGATCCAGTTGGGAAACATAATTGCGATTGATTAGGCTCAAGAGTCGCTTACGCCGCTATAGAGAATTCACGTTCCCGTATATGCGTTGCACACAGGTTAGAAACCGCGGCGCCACTTCGTCTTTGTCTCGTCTTGGCGTTCGCGCGCGGAAACATAATTGCAGCGTGGCCGTCTCGAATTGACAAGGCAAATGAAATCCGGCTTCCTCTTCTCTATGTACATACGCGGTTTCGAGCAGCCCGAGATTGATGACTCCGCGTTGGTACGGACCGTGCCACTTACCAGGATATCGTACACACGGCGAACAAAGTGGCAGAGTCGAAAATTTACGGCGCATCTCCTCCGGAGTTGCTGGCTACACCACCAATGATTTATGAGATTGCTGCGAGCACTATGACGCGCACGCGCAAAAAGTGGCTGAAGCACTACGGGTTTTTCGCTGCCCGGGAAACGTGTTCGCAGCTCGGAAAAATCGGGTTAATTACGAAAAATAGTAGGATGAAACCGAGCGCGCGCGGGAGATGCTCGCCTGAGATAGACGAAAATATTTGAATGTAAGTGGCTAATGGTTCTGCGAATCTTCGGGGAAACGGTGAAAAGTTCGGAATCGTGGAAAGGAAGATGGATCACGTTTGCTCGGTAATTAGAATTCCGATACATTATCCCCCATATCTCTATTAACCCGCGAATCCATTATCTTTCCGCATCAATTTTAGCATACAACACCCTTCACGATTTTAATAAATCACCCGTTAGATTGATGATACGAAAAAATTGACACGAATTTTTTCACGCGATCATTTTCCCACGGCTCTTGTTTCTAATAACGTCGGGGAAAAATTCGACGTTTTATTATATCATTTATTATCGGTAGATATTAATTCGAAACGCGGTTTACCATTCGGCGCATAAATCTCCCGCATCACTATGGCGCCATCAATAATACTTTTTTTTTCATTTAGCTAAATATTCACACCAAATAGCCATTCATGCGTTTCCGAGCATCGATCTTCGATTCCATTAGGAGCAACGGATTTTCTCTTTTCCTTCGTTTCTTTTAGCATCTTTTAAGTGAAAGATCCGATTGATCGATGCGAGTCGCGTACGCGATACCATCGGCATAATACCGGAAATAGAGCTACCGAGGAAACGAATAAATCATCATCGCGGACACACCCATGTCCCCCGTTTTACCGCGACGCGGCGTGTCTCGTTAGACACGCCGATGCTTTGTCGCGGATTAAACCGTTTAGTTAGATACGCCGTGTCGAGATAAAACGCGAAACGCATTAACCTTCAGATTCGATCGAAACCGGAAGTTGGGATCGTGTTTTTTTTTCGTTATTGTCCGCGATGTTAACAATCGACAGAGTCCATTACCTTGTCGATCGCAATTAAACGCCGATAAAAACCGTGTTATAAATTACAGTTCCCGTTTTGATTAGTTATCTCCAGTTTTATTTTCCAGAGTAAGTAAATTTGTCAAGATGAGAGTTAACTTATCTCCAACCCTGCTTTTTGCGAGTCTCTAGATTATAGTATTGATAAGCCAACGTATCATTACGTCAAAAGATATCGCGTGAATATTCAATAAGAATTATTGCAGTTTTATTCTGATTAATTGAGACGTGTTACTGAAGTGTTTCAACCTATTATATGTCGATTCGATTATTATATTGAGATTAGATGATAATCGAGGTGATGGAAGAGTGCTGTTACAAATTGCGTGTGAATATCTGTATACCTTGTCAAATTGGCGAGCGCGATAAATTCACCGCGCACCATATTTGCTTAGCTCGATGCGTTTACACAGGCATTGAAGTCCCCCGAGCGGTTATGCTTCTATTGATTTCACCCGGTTAGGAAGCAGAAATCGTATCGGTGAAAACTGAATTTGTACATGTATATTCGGTTAGCAATGCGCCGAAATAGTATCACGAAGTATTATTAACCCTTTGCACTCGATGAATTTTTCCACAAATATTTCGTGAATTTCTTACATGCAAATTAATGTATTAAAATTGTCAATAATTTTTTCTTTCACCAATTTTCAAATTAATATATGAATTTTATGCTAATTAAGTTTAATTCAATGAATAATCTATTGAAGCAGTAATCATTTACCTATATAACAATTATTTTATAAAACAGATGGTCACTGACTATCACCTATCGAGTGCAAAGAGGTAAATACCTAACCGAAAAAAAATATTCTCTAAATGCATCTCTTTCTCGAGAAAATCTGAAATAAGTGAAATGAAATTACTCGATCTTCCGAGGGCCAGAAAACTCGGGGTTGCCAGGTAACTTCGGCCGAGGAACGCAAAAACCGAGGGCCACAAGTGTTCCGGGGTGACGTCAATAATAATCACGGAAGGCAATCATCGTTTCTCGATTCGATCGGCAAACGGTCCCGTCGTTTACGCTTCGAAAGGTTAATGCAGTTGCGGGTAATAAACTTCTAGCGGCCCCGGGTATCGACCGACGCGCGAACATCTCGTCCGGATGTCGAAAAAATCGCCGAGGTCTCGGGAGCATCCTAACGTTAATTGCCGCCTAGAAAGCACCTACCGCGATCGTCGGGAGAAATCTGCCGGGCACCGATTTAAAAATCCGTCGGAAGCGAACGAATCAACGATTTTGACGTTAATTTATGCTACCGTTTCGCGGTATCCCAGCTACACCGGCGAGTTTCTATTTGGGATAAATCATTACCGGCTGGCCGAGTCAACGACAGATATTTAATTCGCGATCAGATTTCATGTAACGTGAAACGCCTGCAACGTCCACGTGCGTAAATCCATTTTTTTTTCTAAGCCTCTTGATCGACGCGAACTCGAATTCGTACGCGGAAGAAGACGGCCCTTCGTTTCTGATACGCGCCGCGGAACAGGTAACACGTTGATGATGAAGACGATAACCGTGAATGATTGACAGCGAAATCGTTACATTTAATGCAGGTGCATCGCGCGATGACTCCTTCGGGTAAGTAGAAATTGGCAACCGTGATTTAGAACAAGATTTCATGGAAAAACAATAAGCTTTTTGCGCTAACGAGCTGTTGAAATCCTATCATTAACTACTTTACATACTTCAGAGTATGTAGATTGTAAAATGCGCGCTTGCTAGAAACCATGTCTTACGTACTTTACATAACCGTGGCCTTGTTTATTAAAAACTTTCTCTTTCTACTTTCTACCGTCTTCTATTTTTAATAAAACTAATTTCTGGATCATCCTTAATGCGCGATAATTACTTTGACTGCAAGCATTTATACAACGTGGTACTAGTAAGAAAAATCTATGTTTTCTTATCATTCAAATATTGCTACAAGTACTTGTTAACAGTCTCTACGATCTTATACGTGACAAAATTTTTTTTTAATTAAACTTAATTATTCTAAAATTCATATATACATTAATTTAAAAAATGTCGAAAAGAATAATTTGAAAATAATAATAATTTACATTAATTCGCATGTAACAAATCCACGAAATATTTGTGGAAAAATTCTTCGAGTGCAAAGGGTTAAAATTCTAATTACTGAATTGCATTTAATTCGTTATTTTGAAGTTCGAACAAATCGCGTCCGTTCGAGGCTTTCTCCGCGTTTTCATTTTGGTAATTTGAAAAGTAATTCCAGCTCGCAAGTGTGCTGGGAATCGGTTTCTAACGCCTACTTCTATCGACACGGATACTGATATCGCGCGCCGCGTATCGGGTGTATGAGCGTGCAACTTTGTAAACCGGCAGGATTCAACGAGGTAGATTTTAACGGAAAGAAATAAGTGCAGAGAACGGTGGGACGCGAGGGAGCGAGAAGGATTGTTCGCGCTAAATGCGGACAGGAAAGGAAAAATAGAAGAGAGAAAGAGAGAGACGGTGAAGATTGTGAGCAAAAAGAGGGGGAGTAACTTTGTAGAGCGAACAGCTCATGATACCCACTTGGCGTTTACATGCTCATGCCAGTAAAACGTTACCACAGGCGTACATGTTATATTAAGTGCCTCAGTCACGTTTTAGCGTAATGTACTACATATTTCATATTTATATTTTCTGTTGTTACAGTATACGTTTATTTTTCATATACCTTATCAAATGCATTTACGCGTAGTAACAATATTGCTATATTTTAAATGTAAAATAAATGTACGATTAAAATTTATTTATTACATTTCTTTAAGAATTTTAATCCTTTAATTAAATAATAAAAAATCTATAATCATCAATTACATAAATATTGTATAATGAAATAAATATTGTCTAGTAGAATCGTCACTGTATCATAATAAATATACGACATATTTTCTTCTTTTTGCCTTTAGAGGGACTGACTGCTGAAAATTCCCACAGTTAAAGGGTTAATAAAATTCTTCAATTTTTCCAACGGAACCGAGTGATCGTGAAACGAAGCGCGAGGCATGAATGAAATTTCAAAGTTGCACAATATTACATGTAGAATCGACGGTGATAAAACGATAACGTGCACGGGCACAATCTCTAAGAACTCAATTCATTTACCTGCGTGCATGTCAGGTATACACCTTATCCAGCAGCATTCCGCGGGTTTATATCGATCACGAGATTATCGACGGTTCTTCATCGGGCAGCATCATCCATCTCCCGTGACGCCGGTTCCGGTGGTTGATGGACCCCCTGAAACGAGTAATTAACCATTAATCGATCGGGAACTAATTTAAGCGTTAATTATAATAGGTTAATTGCGGGGCCTGGATTAACCTCACGATTCGAGCTCGTATCTATATTACATAAATGTACGTACGTGCATTCGGAAAAGTTCAGTCGGACGAGATTGAGTTTGAGTACTTTGAGAAGATTTATTAGCACGGAATTGGTGGCAATAAAAGCTATGCGAAGAAAATTTTAATACGGACTCCTGACAGATTACGATATCGAGGCAATTTGAATCGTAAATAGGCTATCGTTCTAAAACCAACCGCCGGTATTAACGATTTTTTTTTAACCGCGGCTACTTTCATCCCGGTATCTTTTCTAGGACGGACAAACGTATATTTTATTAATAATTGCCCGGTAAGCGCGATACGATTTGCATAAACTGTTCGAGGATGTATATTAAGTGTACCCCGGGCATTTAATTCTCATTAAGGTAACCTAATCAGACTAATAATTACACACTTTACAATTAATCCCTGTTGATGCACGGCCAATTTTCTGGTTTATTAATTCGAATACCGTTTTTATTTGATTATCAATCTATTTTCCTAAAAAAAACATCTAGTATTCTGAATTATATACCTTCTCTCTGTAAATACTGGTTTCCAAACTGGTTAGGTTTCACGAGTTCTTGTTTCTACTCAAACAAATTTTTATCTAACAATTGATTTATTTATACAGAAAACGATACATTTATTCGAGAGATAAAGTATCATCAAGTTTAATCTTGTTGAGATGCTCGCGGGATTATCTCCAGACAGGGTACAGTTTTTCATATCAATTAATCAGCGAGCCCTGTAATTACGTGATTCTGGAACGGAGTTTAAGAATAACGTATCAGACGTATCTCGCGGCTACTTTTGGCCATCCGACCGTTACCGTCATTTTTCTCTCTTCATCCGGGCCTGATTTAGAGGCAATAAATATCCCAGCCGTTCGATTCTCTCCTGAACGCGTCAAACCGAAGCAATTATAAAACTGAAGATTTATTAACAAACACGGCCAGGATTCATTCAACTGTCCTGTTTGGGTGCTTTCACGCTGGAGCGGAGTTCAAAGCCTCCAGAATGTGTTGTGACCGTTTCATGAAAGATTTATTAAGCAAGAGTCAAGTACTGAGCATTAATAAAATTATTACTATAATATCATTATATATTTATTATTATAATATTATTTTTCATAAGGATTATAAAGACAATAGGAAGTAAAAAATTGAATTTATTTCTGATGGTTTAAAATGCTGTTAAAAGCAATTGAAAATATATTGAAGATATATTTTTTGTTGGGCCAGGGAGTAATATTAGAAACGACGAGAATTGTGTTAGAGTTTTCTCTGGGTACGGAACGTGTTAAGCAGTATGTTCTTACTCTATGTATAGGCCATACGCCGTTCAATGAGATTGCGTAGGCCGCGATTTCGCATGCTCGTCCGATCGAGACGATTCACGATTGCGAATACACGATTCGTTGCGTGGCACATAGCTCGAGAATATGGGTTAGAAGGAGCCGTGAAAACCGATCGGGTTTTGCATTAACGCGATTCCTTGTACCAACATTTTTACCGTTCTGCTTCACGAAGACAGATTGCGACTAATTAGAAGAGGGGCAGAGATGTGTATACACTCGCGTTCGTAAGTTACAGGCTGGTTTCAATTGTTGAAATTCTTGAATAGATTCTGATTACTGATCTCCCGAATTTTGATACCCAAACTGGATAATTGAGTTGTTTATTTCGGAAGTGAACTAAATCGTAAATAGAGGTATTTAAGAATTTGCATTTTAATAAAATTAAAATGTACCTATAAAGTACTAATGTGTAATTTCCTATTTTTAACATTTTTTAAATTTGAAATATATAGATTAAAATTTCCTTAGAAATGGAAAGATAATATAGAAAGATGAATATTCAAATAGCTAGCTTAATTTTTTAAAAAAATGCACTTAGATCACTTTTAAATTCAATTATTAGATAGAATTATTTTAAGTTTCTTTATTGGTTCTTTTTGATGCACAAAATCTGTCGGAAGGCAAGAATAGTCTAACATGAAATTTGTTATAATAAAATCAATACAGAACTGCCTTTATTCTTATAGTGCAAGTTCAATTTGATTTGAGAGTTTCTATATTTTATTGGATTATGCTTTCTATTAATCGTTAATAACTTGTGAATGGGAGTGTACGTTTGCACGTATGCGTGTGTCTAGTTACATCATGCGTTTCGTTCGTGTTCGGGGAATCGTGTTACGGTAACAGGACGCACTGATCTAGTAGCGATCCGTTTTCAAGATTTGTCGATAGTTTGGTGTGAAACCAACAATCTCGAGTAAAAGTGCTATAATATTTTATCATGGGAATCGATACTTCATGTAGTTTTTCTAGTAATCACACCTCCAACGGACAAATGTATATTATATATATATATATATTTCTTTTTTAATTGGAATAAGCATGTATTATATCCTATAGACATTTATGATTATTTTTCGTATCGAAACGTAGTAATAAAAATAGCGAAGTGCGAAGTGTTTTCTGTCCCTCCCGTAACTTCGGTTTCATCATTATGCAGCTCTGTTCGATTCAAACCCTAGATGCCCAAGCAGCATCGTACTTATTGTACTCAGCTTTACATTAGAGTTAATACTTAGAGTCTTTAAATTAGAGTGAACCGTTAGAGTCTTGCTGATAATTGTATAAAATCTCGAATGTTCGAACACGTAATAGAGGGGCAATTTAAAAGCGAAAGGGGCAGTGTCTCGAATGTAGTCAATTTCACACGCTGAGATCTGGGTTTGTAGCGTTTCTAAAGTCTCTTCGGAAACAACTTCAGGCGAAGAACTGTACTCTAATATAAGAATCTCTGTATCTGTAATTGAATGCTAAACTGATAGTAACAATTTTCTGTATACACGAATAGATATCAAAATTCATTTTGATTAATAATTGAATGAAAATGTGTCTTAGCATTTTCATTTTGCGATCATTTACCGAATGACCAAGCCAGATACTAAATTTTATTTGAAGAATATGTACCTAAAATAGGTATTGAACGTTACGAAAAGTATAACGTATTATTTTTTAATATAACCCATAAAACTATTAAGATACACGTGTAAGTATTATCATAATTCTTCGAAGAGACCGTGCAATTTTGCCGAACGTCATCAATCAAAAACAACAACGACTCCCACTCTCATTAATAACGAAATAAAATTCTCAAGGCATCCACTGTTTATTACCCGTACACGGCTAATTAAACCTTGTCGCTCCTTTCAGCGTTCTCGCGCATTTCCATTTTCATTTTAACAACGTTACACAGCGGAATTAAGTGTAATTACTCGCGCTCATCATGAGTATGCAGGAATACCCGGGGGAAAAAAGAATCGTCGTCATCTTGAATAGATGCCGGTGAATCTAATCGTAAGTAGAACAGTCGGGGAGACGTGGCATTGCCCTCGCTCGGACGGCTGCAACTTTGTTTTCTCGACGATTTGCCCACGACCGTGGGCCGCAAATGAGACTTCCGTAACCGGTGCGACTTCTCCTGCTATCAACCGAGCTAAGTACCCACTACCGTGGCTCGCTTCGACTCTACGCGGATAGTACTAATTATCACGGGTACAGACGCGAACGACACCGGTTCTTTCACTAATTTCGACTCTAATTGCTTCGTCAGCCTGGAATATGAATTTCCATTGACTCGGTTCGACGTCTCGTACCTCATAAATCATCTCGCGTACGTAACTTCTTTTTACGTTTTTGCTGGACGTCATTAATATTCAATCGGAATCAATGTATCGATTGTCACACCTGATAAAAATTATGCTATATTTTATTTCTTAAGCCAGATTATACGTCAACTAAAAAATTGCATATTTCAATCTTCGAGGAACTAATATTTCCTATCTAATATTTCCTATCCTGTAGAATTGCGAGTCAAGTAGTCGAACAAAAATACGAGAAGAAATAGTTTGATGTTGGAATATTTTGACATGGTTTCTTATGGGAGGGTGATGAATGGTTACCGGAAATGATCACTTTTTATTGTGCTATGGTAGGACGCAGTAATATAAAATGAGATCACGAAAGTTCAACTTCCATTCTTTGTATTGATCACATAAAATATCTGGGTTGCCGATAATACATTGAAATCATAGAGATATTATACATAGAGTAGGTGAGCTGGGCCAAGAAGTGTCCCTTGATTTTTTTCTGTATTAGAAGGAGTAAAAAGATTGGTGACTCTGTTTGTCCTGCTCCGATGATAACGAAACAAATATAAATTACGCATCATCTATGTATAATAACTCTACTAATGTAACTAATAAATGGTTGACTACTTCTACTGGACCGAGGAGAAGAAAGAGGTTGTAAACGGGAAAAGGGAATCTGGAACATTATATTGGGGAACGCAGGGTAACAAAAGTATGGTGGGAAGGGATGAAAGTAAAAGTGGAAGAGAAAATTAGAAAAACGTTTGGGAGTAAAGTGAGCAAAGAAATAAAGGAGGCAATGGAAAGAACCACACACGAATTTTTAGTCAATGCACTGCTAGTCAATCATAGAGTTGTATATATATCATATCATATTGAGATGTCATGGTTAATTCACTTGGTCGTCAAACGTCTTGGTCTCAGCTTGAACCATCTCAAAGAAAAAAATCGTTATAGGCAATGATATTCAAAGTGGATCTTGGCACGATCACAGAGAGCTAGAATGGTGTAACGTCCGCGGCTTGATGAACGGCTGCGGCGAAGGTCTTTTCACGAGGTAGGTACAAATACACGGACACGAGCCGAGGAAAATGCATGTTTCCAACCGCGGCGGCGGCGCAGCGGACCATGGAGGAACAGCATCGACCGGTACAATGAAGGGTAGAGAAAAGTATTCGGACGGACGATACCCTGCTCGAGGGCAAACCGGGAAACCATTGGCTCAACGTGACTTTGGCAAACGAGGATATGTTAACGAGTTGCTGATTCTAATCTCTTCCTTCGAGCCGGATCCAATTTATTTTTGCAGCGAAGTAATCGACTGCCAAATTGCAATTAAATTTATTGGGATTAAAATTCAGATAAGAAATGTTTGTTAAAGTTAAATAAGATTAAATGTGATTTATATTGTTTTACTGTTTGTTTCAAGTATTCTTTGAAGGTATGGGTCGTTTATTTTGAAAATGGTGTAAGTCCATTTTAAAAGATAGGCAGTAGTAGCATATAAAGCAGTAGTGAACGCCTATTTTCTAATAAAAATATAATGAAAGCACATAACGTTTCGTACACGTTGGTCACACTGAATTGAACGCTCAAGCGAGCAACGAGCACATTTTAACAAGATCGTCACTCTTCTCTTGTCTTCCTGCTCCGCCCTATCATTCGTTTCGAAGATAGGAAATACAAACGTGTAATCTTTCCTCTTATCTTGATGGCGTTTAAAAGTAACTGCCGGCTCATAACGAGAGCCAGGCAAAAATGCAATTCGAACTTTAAACAATCAATTTGCATATTTCAATATAATTCCATACCGCCTGTCAGCGAATGAAATGTTCAGTTTACACGTCGAACATAAAAATCAATGTACGTATATAAAGCATGAAGAGTTTCTCACTAAACTTACGAACTCGTATAATCGTATTCGAACAGGAAGTGTTCGCGATGTATCACTGTCAAAATAATGATTAATAATCCTCCGTTTCAATTCGAGCGTATTCAAATAAAAATTCGCACGCTTCAGGCTAATTCGATCTTCATTGAAATATTTACTCTTAATCATCCGTAGCTACTATTAATATTTACTCGGTTCGTAAATGAAAACAGGATCATATATAAATCCTCGAGCTACACGAGTTTCCTGTTTTAACTGTGACTCATTGAAATTCTTTTACGAGACAGCCAAGTCAAGAAGAAGTCGAAATACAAACGTAAGAGGAGGTGCATAATTACGCTTAAGATGTGCCCACTCGCTCATTAAATCGTGAGTTACGAACCGTTCGACGGAAAATCCTACTTAAATCGGAATTCCGATCGGATTCCACGTAGAGAGCAGTCTAATCGAATATGGGTCGCTGTATGGCCGAAGACCAGTTTCCAAAATCACGCGGGGGGGGTTCCGGTGTGTGACCACGCTGCGGTGCCAGGTGCAGCAGGTGAGTTTTAAGTCGTGCCCGCGCTCGCTTCGATCAGCCAATCGTGGAACGAGACCTACATACGCGTTTCCACCTCTTCGGGTTCCCGTGGTGAACATCCGACAGGTATATCCTGTTCGACGTAACTTCCAATCCCGTTAAGAAACCGCCGAGCCGGTGTGGCGGTTTCTGGCGAACGGAACTCTTACAGACGCTCGCGGGAGGAGTTTCCTTTATCTCAGGTGTAACTATCGATCAACTCCTTGTATCCCTCGGGATATAGTCAATGGACTTCCTATAGACATTATTACCGCTCGACGAACAAGAAGAGAGATTTCCAATTTAAATTGTATATTGATAATTGAAAATTGAAACTTTAGAATCGAAAATCAAGTATTCGAAATTGAAAATTGAAAATTGGATATTGACACTCTAAAATTGAAAATCAAATACTCGAAATTGATAATTGAAAATTTGGAATTGAATATGAAAAATTGAAAATTGGAAATTTTATGATCGAATATGAAACAGTCAAAGTTGAAAACATATATTCACAATTTTTCCAAAATTATTACCAATAACCCAATGTATAAAAATAGTAATTTTTTTCAATTAATTGGAATCTAACAAACAAGACGAAATATTAAAATATGATTTGATCAAATAATAACTTCGTAAACTGTACCACGCGATACGTATTGTTGGAGATAATAAAATGAATGAAATATTGGAACGAAGTATAAAAATGTTCGAACAATAGAAAATGTTTATAACGAGAGACATAATCGAGAGAAGTACGACGGGTAGCAATGAATCAGAGAATTCGATTTAAGTTCAGTAAAGCGGCATGCGTCTGACAGTGAATTACGATCATACATTGTAACCTTGAAGATTGTACGCAGCTATTTTTCCGTCGGAACAAAGCGTTTTACAAGTAAATGGGAAAAATAGAATTCGATTAAGGCGCAGTCCGAATGCTACATAAATTGTATGCTTCCTACAACACGTTCTTTTTAGTCCCCACCGTCGCGGCTACTTAAAAAATATGTACTATAGCCGGCGAACATGGCCTGGAATTCCTCATAACTTTAGAACGTTAATCTCTAACCGGCGGATTTATAATTTATGCGTTTCTGCTTAGCTGCCTGATGTGTACAGATAAGAATATTCGAATCGATCGGAGTACGTTAAATAACTAGTATCGACCGACTGGAATTCTTTACGATATTGGAAATATGCGTGGAGCACGTTCGCCACAATTCATGTTCCGTTCAATTTCTATGGTAGACGGGAGATTTGTGTATTAATTAATCGGAACGCTCTATGATTCTCCGAGTCCGCGTGTTCCTATCGTTGAACACTTTCTCGACGTTAAATACGAATTGAAAAATGATAGCACAATTTTCGATCGTAACCTATCGGCTTTATGAAAACCAATCGGAATAGGAATAACGTGAATAGATATTTCGTTAAATATTAGGTTGGGGAACAAGTAGCGTTTTTATCAAATATGAAGATGATTGAGAGTCGTTTTATGATCACACTTTATTTTTTCGGTCAATTCACGACTTGTGTGGTGACTGTCCTTTTTCAGAAGTGCTTTGAGACGCTCTGGTTACCGGAAATGATCACTTTTTATTGTGCTATGGTAGGACGCAGTAATATAAAATGAGATCACGAAAGTTCAACTTCCATTCTTTGTATTGATCACATAAAATATCTGGGTTGCCGATAATACATTGAAATCATAGAGATATTATACATAGAGTAGGTGAGCTGGGCCAAGAAGTGTCCCTTGATTTTTTTCTGTATTAGAAGGAGTAAAAAGATTGGTGACTCTGTTTGTCCTGCTCCGATGATAACGAAACAAATATAAATTACGCATCATCTATGTATAATAACTCTACTAATGTAACTAATAAATGGTTGACTACTTCTACTGGACCGAGGAGAAGAAAGAGGTTGTAAACGGGAAAAGGGAATCTGGAACATTATATTGGGGAACGCAGGGTAACAAAAGTATGGTGGGAAGGGATGAAAGTAAAAGTGGAAGAGAAAATTAGAAAAACGTTTGGGAGTAAAGTGAGCAAAGAAATAAAGGAGGCAATGGAAAGAACCACACACGAATTTTTAGTCAATGCACTGCTAGTCAATCATAGAGTTGTATATATATCATATCATATTGAGATGTCATGGTTAATTCACTTGGTCGTCAAACGTCTTGGTCTCAGCTTGAACCATCTCAAAGAAAAAAATCGTTATAGGCAATGATATTCAAAGTGGATCTTGGCACGATCACAGAGAGCTAGAATGGTGTAACGTCCGCGGCTTGATGAACGGCTGCGGCGAAGGTCTTTTCACGAGGTAGGTACAAATACACGGACACGAGCCGAGGAAAATGCATGTTTCCAACCGCGGCGGCGGCGCAGCGGACCATGGAGGAACAGCATCGACCGGTACAATGAAGGGTAGAGAAAAGTATTCGGACGGACGATACCCTGCTCGAGGGCAAACCGGGAAACCATTGGCTCAACGTGACTTTGGCAAACGAGGATATGTTAACGAGTTGCTGATTCTAATCTCTTCCTTCGAGCCGGATCCAATTTATTTTTGCAGCGAAGTAATCGACTGCCAAATTGCAATTAAATTTATTGGGATTAAAATTCAGATAAGAAATGTTTGTTAAAGTTAAATAAGATTAAATGTGATTTATATTGTTTTACTGTTTGTTTCAAGTATTCTTTGAAGGTATGGGTCGTTTATTTTGAAAATGGTGTAAGTCCATTTTAAAAGATAGGCAGTAGTAGCATATAAAGCAGTAGTGAACGCCTATTTTCTAATAAAAATATAATGAAAGCACATAACGTTTCGTACACGTTGGTCACACTGAATTGAACGCTCAAGCGAGCAACGAGCACATTTTAACAAGATCGTCACTCTTCTCTTGTCTTCCTGCTCCGCCCTATCATTCGTTTCGAAGATAGGAAATACAAACGTGTAATCTTTCCTCTTATCTTGATGGCGTTTAAAAGTAACTGCCGGCTCATAACGAGAGCCAGGCAAAAATGCAATTCGAACTTTAAACAATCAATTTGCATATTTCAATATAATTCCATACCGCCTGTCAGCGAATGAAATGTTCAGTTTACACGTCGAACATAAAAATCAATGTACGTATATAAAGCATGAAGAGTTTCTCACTAAACTTACGAACTCGTATAATCGTATTCGAACAGGAAGTGTTCGCGATGTATCACTGTCAAAATAATGATTAATAATCCTCCGTTTCAATTCGAGCGTATTCAAATAAAAATTCGCACGCTTCAGGCTAATTCGATCTTCATTGAAATATTTACTCTTAATCATCCGTAGCTACTATTAATATTTACTCGGTTCGTAAATGAAAACAGGATCATATATAAATCCTCGAGCTACACGAGTTTCCTGTTTTAACTGTGACTCATTGAAATTCTTTTACGAGACAGCCAAGTCAAGAAGAAGTCGAAATACAAACGTAAGAGGAGGTGCATAATTACGCTTAAGATGTGCCCACTCGCTCATTAAATCGTGAGTTACGAACCGTTCGACGGAAAATCCTACTTAAATCGGAATTCCGATCGGATTCCACGTAGAGAGCAGTCTAATCGAATATGGGTCGCTGTATGGCCGAAGACCAGTTTCCAAAATCACGCGGGGGGGGTTCCGGTGTGTGACCACGCTGCGGTGCCAGGTGCAGCAGGTGAGTTTTAAGTCGTGCCCGCGCTCGCTTCGATCAGCCAATCGTGGAACGAGACCTACATACGCGTTTCCACCTCTTCGGGTTCCCGTGGTGAACATCCGACAGGTATATCCTGTTCGACGTAACTTCCAATCCCGTTAAGAAACCGCCGAGCCGGTGTGGCGGTTTCTGGCGAACGGAACTCTTACAGACGCTCGCGGGAGGAGTTTCCTTTATCTCAGGTGTAACTATCGATCAACTCCTTGTATCCCTCGGGATATAGTCAATGGACTTCCTATAGACATTATTACCGCTCGACGAACAAGAAGAGAGATTTCCAATTTAAATTGTATATTGATAATTGAAAATTGAAACTTTAGAATCGAAAATCAAGTATTCGAAATTGAAAATTGAAAATTGGATATTGACACTCTAAAATTGAAAATCAAATACTCGAAATTGATAATTGAAAATTTGGAATTGAATATGAAAAATTGAAAATTGGAAATTTTATGATCGAATATGAAACAGTCAAAGTTGAAAACATATATTCACAATTTTTCCAAAATTATTACCAATAACCCAATGTATAAAAATAGTAATTTTTTTCAATTAATTGGAATCTAACAAACAAGACGAAATATTAAAATATGATTTGATCAAATAATAACTTCGTAAACTGTACCACGCGATACGTATTGTTGGAGATAATAAAATGAATGAAATATTGGAACGAAGTATAAAAATGTTCGAACAATAGAAAATGTTTATAACGAGAGACATAATCGAGAGAAGTACGACGGGTAGCAATGAATCAGAGAATTCGATTTAAGTTCAGTAAAGCGGCATGCGTCTGACAGTGAATTACGATCATACATTGTAACCTTGAAGATTGTACGCAGCTATTTTTCCGTCGGAACAAAGCGTTTTACAAGTAAATGGGAAAAATAGAATTCGATTAAGGCGCAGTCCGAATGCTACATAAATTGTATGCTTCCTACAACACGTTCTTTTTAGTCCCCACCGTCGCGGCTACTTAAAAAATATGTACTATAGCCGGCGAACATGGCCTGGAATTCCTCATAACTTTAGAACGTTAATCTCTAACCGGCGGATTTATAATTTATGCGTTTCTGCTTAGCTGCCTGATGTGTACAGATAAGAATATTCGAATCGATCGGAGTACGTTAAATAACTAGTATCGACCGACTGGAATTCTTTACGATATTGGAAATATGCGTGGAGCACGTTCGCCACAATTCATGTTCCGTTCAATTTCTATGGTAGACGGGAGATTTGTGTATTAATTAATCGGAACGCTCTATGATTCTCCGAGTCCGCGTGTTCCTATCGTTGAACACTTTCTCGACGTTAAATACGAATTGAAAAATGATAGCACAATTTTCGATCGTAACCTATCGGCTTTATGAAAACCAATCGGAATAGGAATAACGTGAATAGATATTTCGTTAAATATTAGGTTGGGGAACAAGTAGCGTTTTTATCAAATATGAAGATGATTGAGAGTCGTTTTATGATCACACTTTATTTTTTCGGTCAATTCACGACTTGTGTGGTGACTGTCCTTTTTCAGAAGTGCTTTGAGACGCTCTTCGTCGAATTCAGAAGGTCTTCCCTCTGTGTCGTCGATATCAAAATCGCCATTTTTGAACTTTGCAAACCATTTCCACGCTGTAGACTCACCTATAACACCTTCTAAGTATACTTTTTAAGTAAACTTTTTAACCCCGATGAAAAGCGAAAAAGAGCAGGTGTCGAAAATGTTGCTCTTTACCTCCTGGATATTCCGCTTCTAAGCCTCAAAAGTAATAGAAAATTAAATTACTCAAAAAGACGATTAGCACAGTTTTATAGAACAGAAAGAGCTCTATCGAATGAATGTTATACACTTCGTCAAGCAGCAAAAAAGTCATTGTAAAACAAAAGATAATATAGAAACGCTACGATCTTATTCCTCAATCTAATAGAAACTGAGCTAAGATTTTCACGAAATTTGAAAATTTACTACGACTCGCGTTATCGCCGCGGGGCCCACGTATGCCCACATATTAATAGTAGTTAATGGTAGAGGAAACTTGAGATTCGTGTGGAATGTAGCCTGTACGGCCTATGCACACGATGCGTATGATTTTGAAAACTGGTTCCGACTAGATGGTCGCCTTCAACGAGTCACCGAGTTTACGAGATACCCTCGCGGCGAGCCATCGCCGGGCTGGGATTTAATGCCTAAAGACAACTGGAGGTCCCGTTGGAATGTAAGTCACCGTCTAATGGCGAATCGGAACTATTTACGATTCGGGAAACTGGTTTCGCGATCGGTGCAACGCGGCGGCGGAGGCGCCTCGTATCGAAAACATCTCTACGCGTAAAAGTTGATCGAATAACAGCCGGCATTAGTGTCCTACGGTCAAAGCGAAATCGCCTGGGCCCTTGGAAATTATGGCGACACTTTTAGCGGAGCTTAACCCGGCTGCGTTATGGAAATTTATTCACCGACGCCGTTCACATTTTGTTTCGGCTTTGTTCATGCTATTTATTATCGTACATTAATATTAAGCCATTGAGGAGGCTCGTTTAAATAGTGATTTAATTAATTTAAATGATTTGTTTTGTAAACTGATTCTACCTGTTACACTGACTCGGGTTCCAGGATACTTGATTTTTATTGTATTGATGCTTCAATCCGCTGAGACACGAAAACCGATCACGCTAGTTACTATCGTAGATTAATATTAGGCCATTGAGCAGGTTCGTTTAAATAGTGATTTAATTAATTCGAATGATTTGTTTCGTAAACGGATTCCATCCGTTACATCGACTAAGGTTCCCGGACACTTGATTTTTATTTCACCGACGCTTCAACCCTTTGGGACACGAAAACCGATCACGCTCCTCTTGACCTATATATTTTTTCTTCGGATTCAGGTATACCGGGTTTGAAATACGATGGGAGTTTAGCGTTCGGGTAACATTAAACTGGGGCCTTCTACGATT
>SHCU01000187.1:10944-22488 GCA_004307685.1 Ceratina australensis | reverse complement strand
GGCGCGGTCGGGCCGATTATTGGTTATTAGGTTAAATTAACCGGCCGAGTAATTGTACGAAATACAATTATTCTACCAGAAGTAATTTCTGTTTGTCTTTCGACTAGACTCGTCAATTTTTAATATGAACTTTTTTGGTGAAAAAAAATTCAATAATTTTACGTATGCAACATTTATCAGTTTAATATTAATTACTGTACATGTATAAAATGCATTTTTTCAAGTATTGGAAAAGTCGTGATAAAAATTAATTATTCGTTAAATATACTTTTGATAGCTCGTGTATTTTTATTAAAATACAGGTATAATATATTTGCAGAATAACGGTGAACGACATTGACACGGAGAATTGCAAGACAGAACTACAGTAACTCCATTAGCTCGCGCGGTAATAAAGTTACAAATATAGACTGTGAGAAAAAATTGATACCACTTACGAAGTATAATGTACAAGCGTCGTGGCAGGGGTCTAATTAAACGGTGAAGTAGCATTAATTGAACTAAACAGTCCTGTACGCGGCGATAATTTATGGTCGCAACGGCCCGGCGACCTTTATACAATCTTGTAATTGCGAGCAGGCATTTTACAGCCTCCATAAACAGAAGATTTCCGATTTTTTCGCGCAATTTCATAACACGCGATCGACGACTTTTTGTTTTCTCGTTGTCAAGAACCAAACCGATTATCCGCTTTAAGATTAATTAATTTACGAAGTTCCTAGATACATTTCGAAGCTAACGGCCAGTGAAGCAACGCGTGATATTTCAAAGCATAGTTTCATAACGAAACCGGCTCTCAATTTTTGTTCAATAAATCCTGGTTGACCGATTACGCGACTCGCCGCGTTAAAAATAAGACATTGAAACTCCGTCCCGTAATCCTGAAACGAAAAAAAGAGGGTTATAATCTCTCACCCGCGTGAACCCTGCCGCGTATCCCGAAAAACTCGCGTGGAACAAAGTGCTCGGGGGGCCAGGGTCGAAGGTCCCGGCGATTCCGGTACCCGCAGAAACACGAGACTCTCTCCGGTTTTATTTATACGTTGCCCTGCGACCCCGGGGGTTTCGACAGCGACGGCAAAAAGCGTTAATGCCTTGGCCGATCGAGCGGAATCGAGACACGTCGAGCCAGCCGCCTATTAACCAACTATCGGCGACACCGGCTTTAATAACGCTCGCACGTCGATGGTTATTGGCCGGTCTAATCGCGGCGATCGGATCGTGCGCCTGTGCGCGAGCATAATCGATTAAGATACAGCGATTAATTCAGTTATCACGGAGAAAACCGATACCGTGTACGAGCCGGGGGTCTCGCATTGAAAATATAATAGTGAAAAAGGCAAATTAATTAGCGGCCGGATTCTTATCTGTCGTTACCTTATACGGAAAATCCGTGTAACGTACGAAATTGTACTTGGTCTATTTCCATAACGGGTACAAATCGTTTTACCCTCTGAGGAATTTTTCTGTAAATATCCGATGAATTGAAATTTTTCATTTTTAAATATACATATTCGAATTTTAAAGTAACAATGAATTCCCCAATGATAATTATTTTATAGATCAAAAAATTACTGTTTATTTTCGTTGAACAGTTTTTAAATTAGTATACACCATATACGACGAATTATATAGTAATTTTTTACTTATAAATATAACGCATGAAGCGGTACCTGTTTTCCTAAGTAACAATTATTTTATGAGACGAGTAACGAGTCACTTCTCGAGTGCAAGAGGTTAAAATACGGTCGATGATTCACGTCGGACCTTTACGGACGCGATGAATTTTTTAATCTACATTCTAACACGCGGGAACATCGACTTTTCCCTCGCTCGCAAACTCGACAAACCGCTCGGTTTCCTCCTTCGCGGGCCCCGCCGCTTTTTGCGGCCGGTCATTAACTACATTGTGGCCAGGTTTTCGACGCGCGGCGAGGGAAAGTCTCCGTACCAGGAATCCCGGGAGCGGTACGCTGAAATCGTAAATCGAAGAAGAAGTCTCGGAATAGTCCGCTCGGCGCTCGCAACTTTCTCGCTCGCGATCAGTTCCTATTCCGAATCTGGTCAAAGGAATCCATTTTTTAAACCCATTTCTCGAACCGTTTTATCTCTTTATACGTACTAGATAATCACTGTGTTAATGCTTAACCCTTTGCGCTCGAGATATGACTCGGTCGCTACTCGATTTAACCCTTTGCACTCCTATGTCGAGTGTGACTCGACATCAGTTTTTATCTCAGGAGCTCCTTTGTCGAGACCTACTCGACATTTTTTCATGTCTAAATAAATAGATGTCGCGCACACGTTATTTTTTTTCTTTTACTTATTAGTTAGTTTTACTTATTAGTTTCAATTAAAACGCTTAAAAGCGTTGGGATCTACTGATAACGAAATTGAAATAAAATTCGGAGTGCAAATGCCGTTACTCGAGAATTGATTTTTGGTTCCCACTCGCTATGTAAAATAATTGTTATATGAGTGATTAATGATCGATTTACGTATCATTGTTTTACGTAGCGATTTTGAAATTTAACACCTCGAATGCAAGGGGTTAATACCGACGGTGAACACGGTTCGAATGCGAAATGCCAAAAAGGTTCGTCGACCTAAACGACCTAATTCCTCGTATACTTGAACGCGGCGAGTTATTAGCATGTTGACCTGTGGTGCGTAACAGTAAGTTATGTTAATTCCACTCTAAACATGGACATTTAGGTAAAATGCATTCGAAGCTAGCTACCGCCGAACGTAACTAACAATTTAATTTCTAAATCAAATAGAAAATTTCTGTATGTTTAACACGCTTCTTTCGATCCCTAATCTAATTATTAACTCGCACCCTGTTTCTTAATAATCACACCAGTGTAACGAACATTTGATCGAGCTGAAATATTATAAATTGATCCTTCACACTTCCCTGTCGACTCACAGTCGACGTCAGATTTTATCTCTGGTGAGATTTAATCTCCTTTGTCGAGTCTCATTCGACATATTCTCATGTCCAAAAAGCTGAGTGGCAGTCAAGGAACTGTTCTTCAAATTAAATTTCAAATAAGACATTTGAAACAAATAAAAACTGTTGGTAACAAAATTGAAATATAATTCAGAACATAAAGAGTTAGTATTCATATATAATTTGTATGAAACACGATTAGGCTCCATGTGGACGTAACGGTGTTATAAAGATCATATGAGCCCTTAAATGAAATTTGAACAATTATTAGATATTAAATTACCAGAGAATTATGAATAATTGTAGAAATTTTGCGAGGCTATGAAAAAAGTTATTCGGTCCTGAGTTCTCATATTGGTTGGCAAAACATTGAATGCAACCATTCTATCGCGCGTTTTAAACTTCTATTAGAAATCTTACGGCTCATACAAGTTTAACAGAACGTTTGAGCAAGCGTAATATTTTCCGAAGTATCTCTAATGAAACAATTCCCAGAGATTAATAACTCGGGCTACAGTTAACCTTAAAAGCAACGGCGGCCGTTAAGCAAGCCGCCGTCACGACCGTCAAATTTGATTACCGTACCTGACGCAATCAATTTATTGGCCGGCCGCCTTGTGCCACGCACCAGACGCACTATAATTCATCCACCACCCCTGTTAATTGCGCAACCGCTTTCGTTCGGCTCGGCGCTAATTCGTGCCCTGAACGGCGACTCCGTTGCTCCTTTTTCTTTCTCCTCTTTATCGTTAAGTGGCACGAGTTGCGTTTCATTATCGCCTTAACAGCGTTATCTCGATGTACGTATGTCCGAGATAGAAATCGATTTTCGTGAAAGTGTAAAAGTCGTCTGGTCGCAAGGTCTTTGTTAAAAAGAGCATGTCGTCGGTTTATCCGCGTAACGAAATGTGATTCTGATTTCAGGTGGAGACGTTGGATCCAGATAACAAGATGAACTGAGAAACTCGCTACTCATGGTGCTTCAAGGTAATCGACGAGTGTCCACTTTAAAATATTTATCAAAGAGTTAGAGTAGTCATGTGACAAAATTTCGATAAAATTTCGACGTTTTTTCGTTCGAATCGCGTGCATACATTTTTCGGCTTTATACGAAAATATTTTTCCTTATTACATCGAAATTTCATTATGCATATTAATTTATTAACAATTTAAGCAAGCAAATTTTTAGACAGAACGTTCTTAATAAAATTTCTTCCGATATACGTTCTCGGAACAAGCTATGAGACGAGGTCATTCTTCCATTCAGCCATCGATACAAAGATGAAAATTAAGTTCATATTTTTCACTAATTTTGTGGCTAACGTTGACAATCCATTATCGCGCTGCTATCGAACACAAGAATAATGCCTATTCTTTCGTAAATCATTTTATAAGTTCAATGAAATGTAGGATTATCATTAACCGCGGAGTAGTTAATTTTAGCCCGATGACTCGAACGAGAGACTGAGTCGGAGGAATTCTCGATCGCTGGCCTTCCGCGAAAACGTGGTTAGAGTTTCGTCACGTATCTCTCGCGAGGCGAACATGATTATTAAATAGTCCAGTACAAGAAAAAAAAAAAAAATGTAATAAACCGTGGCGGTAATCAATTGCAAGCGGCAGTCGTTCACACGCACGGTTAATAGTCGGCCGTACGATTCTATACGTATGCGCGTCGTAACGCGAGAAGAAAGCGTGGGCCGATATATTTTACCCTCTGGCGTTGCTTGATTAATCCCACGCGAGTCAATTAAAGATACATAGTGAAGTTTCGACAACCTTGCGTTGTTAAAACCTACGTGAAACTGAACGACGATGGAAACTGAACGACGAATCGGAGTCGTCGTACGTAATCCGTAATCCAAATCGTTAAATACTACGTGTTCTATCTTTAGAGGAATACGTTTACGTAACTTTTATCGAGGATTATTTATAAGAAATAGTAAGACTGAATCGATAATTTCATCCGCTTCATATTCACAATGTCTCATAGTGTATATCTCATAATTATTATGCATCACGTGGATTAATGTTTCTTACGCTCTCAGTCCTCTGTTTCATATACATATGTATGTAAATCTATGCTTCATCTAGAATTGATAACGTTGATGTATTTATTTTCGTCACGTTTTATTAATATACGACATCTAATGATCGTTGGAATTTCAGTTTGATTTTATTTAAAGACAAAGTCTTATTAACACTTTGCAATCGAGGAATTTTTCCCAAAATATTTACTGCATTTCTCTGAGTAATTATTTATAACATATTATACGAAGTTATTGTTCATTTTCATGTTCGGCAATTTTTAAATTGATATAGATTTACAACATGAATTTTAGTAATTAAATTTGATTTAATCGATGATATGTTTTATTTTATTAAGCAAGTGGTGACCGTGCGTCACATGTCGAGTGCAAAGGGTTAATATATAAAATCTTGTTAATGATATCGTCTTATTAATTTAATATTTAATAGTTATTAATATTTCTCTGCCTTGCCATCGTTCTTATGTAAAAATCCACGTAACCTTAAAATATCGCAATTAAAATTAGAAATTATATCGGCATTAAAATTGAAAATGAAACAATGTTAATGAGAACGAAATAAGTTGAATGAGATTATATAGAAAACTGTGAGAAGGCAGTATGTTAATGAGATGCATGAAGAGGCTGAGAGAAACGATAGATGAATCGCCTCGCGACGCACCTTCCTATACCCGCGTCAAGTCTCCGGCATACGTACAGGCGTTATCGTACTATCGCCTTAGAGATTTCAACGCTCGAACAAGACCCATCTATGTATACACTCCAACGATTCTTTACTCGTAGATCTTTCAATCGTAATCTTCGCAAGCTTAAATCACAAACTTTTTTTAGAACAATTTTGAGGTCGAGAAGCGAGTACTTAAATACAGCATCTTACAATTAGAGGGAACTTTATACACGTATATTTTTCTAACAGATTTTTTGTGTATTGCTTTTTTCTATTATTCCTTTTTATAACTTACGTACATCTGTCTTATATCAATAACCTACTAATGACAACAGTTAGTAGAATTTTACGTGCACTGTTGCTCTATTGTGTTAATCAAGTAGAATGTTCCAGCCTGCCATTTCCGGGACTTACAACCTTTACGGAACACCCTGTATACTTTTTTGAATCTTGACTTACAATTAGAGATAATTAACCTTCTGCACTCAGGAAACCATTCTCCAAATATCGATGAATTTCCCTATACATATAATAATTATTTTACATCAATATATTCAATACACGTTTCTACGAAATATTCGCGGAAAGATTCTTCGAGGGAAAAGGGTTAATCGGTGTCCTTTATTTTATAAACCAAGTGGCTACCATGAGTCGCTTCTCGAGTGCAAAGGGTTAAAAGCTGGCTAGAAATTATTGCACTAACCTCCAAATAGATGAAACGCATGGCGACGATTCGAGATCAAAAGACTTAAACCTCTGCCCATTTAAGTAATGAGCATTAGGAATGTTTGTTAAGGAGAAAATGCCTGTAGCTTGCACCGGGCTAATCGTACGGTAATAAGTTCGCCGCCGGAGGTATATGGTTATAAAACAATCGTAAAATCGTGTTCCTACGGTTTTAGTAACATGGTTTACGGGCCACCAACCGATCCCGTGCACGACGCATCAGAACGCGAGCTCTTGATTCGTGGTTTTAATTATGCCACCTCGACCGTTCTTCCCCATTTAAGAGGCAATAAACCCAGGATCTGATTACAGAATCGTCTAGCGGGAAAACGTTCGAATTAGCATTCCGTTCACCCGAAACGATTCACCTTGGAAATTAGATGGAGAACAAGGTCACGATGCAAATTAAGTTGTAAAACGTAACGTATTAGGTTGTGTAACAAATTCCTGCGTCTTTTTTGCATTACACATTTTCCCTGCAATCTTGTATTTTGTTAGGTGGAAGATATACAGGTGCGTTCGCCACTGCGTTTTTACGCTGTAAACCTGTTTGCTTCAATTTCTCGAATGAATTAATTTTAATCAACTTTCAAGCTTGTAAAATGCAAAAAAGATTTATCCATGAATCCTGAACTCCATTATTCGTATCTATAAAACTGCATCGAACGGGTATGGACTCTCGTGACGGAAACTATATAGCCTAAATAACTCCTACCGCTTACAATTTTACATAAAATATCCGTTATCTATTCACTAAATTTACTATCAATTATCAAAACTAGACGTGGGAACGCTAACATTGACTTAAAAGTGTATCGCGTAGCCGTAACGGATACATCGATCGCGAAACGTGAACCACATATAATAAGGCCGCAACGCGTGCAAAACGCGTTGGAATTATATAGGAGACGTCGATTCATCATATATATCGAATGACTCACGGTTGAATTCTCCGGACCGAATTGAATCTCTCCATTAAATAAATCCGACAGCCGCAGTTAAAGCGATCAACGCAGCGAGGTGAGAGAGCACAGGGAAACGGCTTCGTATAATACACAGTTCTCTTATCTTCTATCGATGCGATCGAGTGCACCTGCGACGAAGAAACCGGAGCGATACGTTTATTTATCCCATTCGACTTGGAACAAGCGATGTTTAATGCACAAAAGAAATGGACTGTATCGGTGGTACGTACGGTTTGAATCGGGTTGTTAAACGTTTTAAGACGTATTTCCATTTCGCCGAGTATCTAATCGAGAAAACGGAAGCTGTAATTATAGGTGAATACCTAATCAAGAAAACGGTTGCTTTCACAATATGAAACAGTGAGTCACTCGTTGGATCGAACTGAAGGATGTCTCAAAATGTGCGCAAGATTTGAAATATCAAGTTTATGTCACGCTTTGAAGGAAGAAATTGTACGTTAAAATTCATCTTCATTTACGCGAGACAGTAATGGAAAATTATATTAAACGAATATTTATATGCCAGCGAAGCTGGATGCTCAATGCAGAAGATGTATTTTGTAAACGATACGAGCCGTATCACTTATTCCTCGCCGGCGACAAAGACCTTTACCTTAAAATCCGATTGCATCGAGGTTGTGTAATACGCGGGAACATTATATCGATACCGATCTAAATTACTTGACACGTCATTACATTCGTCTGGCGAGAAAAATGGGAATGGGAGTTGTAACGCGAAAGGACTGGCAGGAATCCGTAACGAATGTAAAACAATTAATCCGTTAGGATCGCGTGGTAGCCGGCCGGGCAGACAGGCAGCCGGTCAGGGTGGTAAAACGGCCTCTTGCGGATGCCGAGTGGGAGGCGAAGAAAGGGAAAAGAGAGCATCGACTTTATCGCAACCGAACGGCGGCCTCGGTGTCAGGTACATACCAGTCGGGTATGCCGCTTTTAGCCTGTTTACCGTGGCCAACCGACAGAAACGAAACGGCCACCTACACTCGCAACCATTCGATCTATCCCGTAAAAAAGTGTATCGAAGAATGCGTGTGTAAGTTACGGTCAGATGATTATTACAAAAATTGGAGCAAGAACGACGTTATCGTTAATCGACTCCTGTATTTGGATGTTTTTTGACGTTTAAATAAATACATAAGAATCAGAAATTATTTAAGAAAATTATTAAAAGAATTAGAAGAAAGAATTATTAAATAACTCAATCTTATTAATTAGTAACATAATCATTATATTTTAATAAAACTATTAAGAATACGTAATAAAAAGAGTAATGTGTGCATTAGTTTCACTTAATGCAATAATTCCATCTTACAAATTACTATTGTACCTTTCAAATATACATATTTGTTCTTAATCTTTGAGCAATTAAATACATTCTATAAATCCGTTAGCTAAAAATGTTTTACTCTGAATAAAAAAGTTTGGCCCTATTACTATTGGGTTGTATAAGATTCCACATTTCTTCAAAGGTACATATTTGTAGAGCAAGAAAGAGCATAGCAGATACATAAATATCACTTTACCCAACGAAGCACAAAGTGACGTGAAAAAAATAAAATACAAAATAGCGCGAGAATTTATTAATCCTTTGCACTCGAGAGGTGACTTACGGTCACCACTTATAAAATAAAATAAAATATATATCACTGATTAGATTAAATTAAATTACCAAAATTCATGTTGGTAATTTATATTAATTTAAAAATTGACGATAATTTCATATAATATATTATAATTATTATGTAGTAAATATGTAGTAAATATTTAGCGAAACATTCCTCGAGTGCAAAGGGTTAGTATTATCTAAATAATATTATCAGTTCACGCGATATACATATAGTAGCCAGCCGTCGACGACGACGTCGTTGGCTCGGTTCTGGCATCCGCGTCCCGGTTGCGCAACGGCCGCGCCGGTCGAACGTGGGGCAGGAAGGCAGCAATACGTACGCCTACATCGCCCGGAGCTGTCATGAGCTCGGCTTAGAGGCTGGCCTAACTGGCTGCGAAAGAGAACCGTGGCTGGTTGCCTCAACTCCCGGCTCCGATCGAGGGCTTGGCACACGGCCACCGAACTACCGCTCGCAGTTTCTACCGAGTTAAGGATCTCCTTTTCTCGTTACCCCCAGCACAATGCAACGGGCCACGGTTTCTTTGTCTGTCCGCGAGAAATTCGTGATTTGTGTTTAATATGACCGCCGCGCGGCTCTCAGTCGTGCGCGGATTAATTCCGCGAATGCACGGCCGGCCGTGCGCAGATTATCTTTGACGGAATTGCAGCCAACGTTCAGTTCCAAGCGTATATGTACATACATATGTATGTATGTACGTATGCGCGTTATAGATCGGTTAAACGGAGATGAATGATTTGCGTGGAGCCTCGACGAGGCCTCGGTGCTCGTAGGTGGTCCGCATTTTAATTTGATGGAGTATTAATTGGAAGTTTTGGCGATCGAGATTGAATTCCAAGTCGATATATCATAAACCTGTCTCTCGGATCCAAAAATAGACCACCAAGCTTCGATCCAGTTTATTATTGAACATCGTCATTAATTACATTGTAATCTTTTTTAAGCAGTGTCATTACGAGTATTTTTAAGCCTAGATAAATATATTTAAGTTAGTGTAACTCGAGTCATGAGTCATCAAACTTATAGTTGCGTAGATTTTTGGATTGTCTATAAGATGTCTTATAATTCTTACTTTTGCTTAGTTTTTATTGTGTACCTTAAATAATAGCTTGGAAGTTAATACTACTCCAATTCTAAAATATTATATTTTATTATTTATTTATTGAACATAGTCCGTGCCTTGCGGCTTTGGACGGAATTCTAGCTTCTCTTTACAATTGTACGGTTTAATACCTTACACTAAACTTCTTCTTTAAAACATGAACTCAAACTTGAACACCAACTTAACATACCATCCTAAAATGTGTGAGAGTTTAGACACAGTTTAGACCATTAAATAAACGTACATTTATTTAACAATTCAACTAGACAACTGAACTAGACATGATGTGTTATAATCAATATATTTCGAGCACATTCACATTTTTCAAATTTTGTTTAATTAAAGTGGTGATCGTGAGTCACCTTTCAAATGCAATTAATAATGTCTTTAGAATGTTCTATTGTAACATTATAAAATTTATATAAAATCAATATTTGAAGCACGTTGACTAAATACTTCTTGCTTACCAGGTTAATGTATCTAACTATCCCGAAAGAAAGATTTTGCCCTGTGCATGAAAATGTCGCGTATCACGGTAGTAATTTATACGGTCACGCTAGAACACTCGTCTCGCGAGATGATGCGCGCGTCTTGTAACGATGCGCATCTCTTACGTTGTAATTACGCGTTGCTTGATGAATTGTGCCCGCAATTAGATAAGATGTATCTGTTTAGGGTATCTGGCAGAACGTTTGAACGTAGATTACCCGCGGAGCGAACGTACCCGGTTGCGAATTAAATACGCTCGTGTTAAATGATTACAGATAATGCCACGTTCGCCGCCACGTTTTTGATTTCAATGTCGTAACGTCGCCCGACGCTCGCGCTCGTTCGTTCGCTTTATAAAGGGATCCTTTAATATTTAATATCCTTCAGCGCAATCGGAGATCTTACATTTTTCCGGCGCCGCGACGGATATAAATGCGCTGCGAGCACGAGGAGATAAATTCGTGTCAGTTGTAAGAAATTTCGCGTGGCTGCGATTGGGAAACGCGCCGAGAACGGGAACGAGCAACGACCGTGCTCCGCGCCGGGGCAATATCTGTATCGTTAAAAACCGATTCCGCGAACGCTGATTTCATAAATCCAAGCGTTACGATTTTCACCGGTTGATCTCGCTTCTCGTACTCCCTTATCGCGAGCCAGTTTCGATTAAACAATAAATATAAACCATCGTGATTTACGTGTAGTTTTTTGCTCAAGTAAATAAAGTGTAGGGAACGTTAGGAAAAATCGACGCATATAATGCAAACAAAAATTCTAAATTTATTGTCGATGAATAAATTTGGAAACGTTAGGAAAAATGCAGATAATCAATTCGCGGACGAAACCGTTTTATTATTTTAAATATCGAAAAAATATTAATTTAATGGAAGCAAAATGCGAAGAGAAAATAGGATATAGGTAAGAGTGTTTCCACACGATTCTCTTCATGTG
>SHCU01000186.1:132253-149284 GCA_004307685.1 Ceratina australensis | reverse complement strand
TTAAACCTTGATACATCGTCCATCGATCTACGCGTGTACACCCTTTATTTAGCGGTTAATAATTCTGTTCGCAGTGCACTCAAAGCCGCACAAGCCAAGTTGAAACAAGCTGCAACTGCACAGCAAGAGGTCAGTGAAAAGTTTGCAATGTCTTTTTACCCTGTTTTCCTGTCGTTTAACCGATCGAACTAATCTCGTTTGACGCTCGAGAGGAACGCTCTTTTGCGACTGTTCCTTCGCGCGATTTCAACCGTGCCGATAAAAGAACAAGACTAACCGAGCTGTCTCTTTTCAATTTTTCATGCTGACCCTGGACAACGTATGAACCTGCGCGTTTGTCGCTTTGTCGTTGTCTTTATTTTTCTTACTTGTACCACCTATTCGTGTTCGCTTTGAACGTCGACGGCTGGTTATCACGTGAAACGAACGTACGGGTCACGCAGGCGGGTGCCGCCGGATTCCTAAAAAGCTTCTTCTAAGGTCGATTTTCGTTGGGGACGCCTTCTCCGTTCTTTTTAGTACAATTTGCATATTAAGCGAACTTTACAAGTACACACGAACTTATATTAAAATACGAAACTTAAATAATCGAACGGGAAACGAAAGAGAAGACACCGTACTGATTCGCCCACTCTCATGTCGACAACACATTTGTCAAGATACATAATTATTTTACGTAACGCTGCGACCATTGTTAACATATTTAATAATTGATAGCAGGAGAATATTGACGATAATAACAATAATTATATATATATATATGTATATATATATATAAACACACACACATACATATATATATATATATAAATATATAAATATAAATATAACTATAAATATGAAAATATAGATACATATATAAATATAAATATTAATGTAAAGAGAGATTGGACAACGGCTACAATAATCTTAATTAATTAATTAATTAATTAATTAAACGACCCGCTGGTGTATGTACATATATGTGTTACGTGAATATATGTATATACATGCCACGCAGGAGGAAGAGACAGGCGGGTGTACAGTACATGTGTATATATACACGTACACGACAGGGAGAGAGAGAGAGAGAGAGAGTGAGCGAGAGAGATATGTATGTAGATATATATAAATATAAATAATATACATAAAAGGATGCGAATGGTGCGAGAACCGATCGGAGGCTGACGACGTCAGAGAGACGATGGCTTCGATGAAAGCAACGATGAGATTAAGAAAGAAAAAAAAATAATAATCTGAAGGAGGGCGACCACAAGAACCGAACAGAAAAAAAAACGTCACGTTCAATATGCCATTCGGGGAGCGTATGAATCCTTACGTCGTTCCACGTGAAACCGGTCGATCGCACACACGTAGTTCCCTGCGTTCCACCCCTGGTGTGCGTCCAATCGCTTGTTTTCGTTCACCCTTTCTTTACGTTGACACTTGCCTCCGCACCGCGCGCAACAGCCGGAGAAGAGCTCGATGGAGGAGAACCGAAAGATCTCGGAGTTGGAGATGAAGGCAGCGGCGTTGGAGAGATTGCTCAGGGAGCAGGCTTGCTCGAAGAGGTTGAAGGACGCGAAGAACGTCGGTATGGAAGAATGGAAGGAGGAGCTGGAGGCGAAGAACACGAGGATCGCCGAGCTCGAGGATCAGCTGACCGCGTGCAAAAACGTGAAGAACAGCAACAACGAGTGCACGCAGAGTTTGAAGTTGATGGACGAGCTGAAGGAGGAGAAGAAGGAGATCGAGGCGAGGGACAAGCGGATATCGCAGCTGGAGGACGAGCTGCAGTCGCTGAAGGGTCTGGCCAAGAAAAAGGGACCCGAGACTCGGGAAGACAACGAGATGGAGAAACACTGGAAGGTGGAAATCGAGACGAGGAATCGTCGAATCGTGGAGCTGGAACAGGAGATGGAGTCGTTGGAGAATTTTCTTAGGGAGCACGCGGACACCGAGAGCGTTCGAGATCTGGAGATCGTGATCGAGAGGAAAACGAGGCGGATCGAAGAGTTGGAAGACACCGTGGCGGAGTTCGAGGATTTTTTGAAACAAAACCCGGACGTGAAGGAGCTGCACGATCTTCGGTATCGAGTCAAAGTGGCGAACAAACGGATACAAGAGCTGGAGAGATGGATAGAGAAGAACGATGAGAGCAGAGAATCCAGGATTGATCAGGAAAGAATTATAGAGCTGGAGGAGATGGTCACGCAGCTGGAGGAGTATGTGAGGGAGCATAACATCGATGGTTTAAAGAGAAAATTGCAAGATAGAGAGTGTAGGATCGAGCAACTCCAAAGTCGAGTCGGTTACTTGGAAAAAGAGATGTTGAAGCTCGAGGAAAAGTGTAAAGGTACTTTTTTTCGAAATCAAGTAGATTCTAATCAAATTATATTATGATCTGTTAATCATTTTTGGGAATGTAGTAGGGACAGAGAAAGGAACGACGAAGCTAGATGAAGATTTAGAGCAGAAGATGAAGAAAATGGAATACGCCTTAACCGAAAAGGATAACAAGCTTCAAGACTACGAGCAGCAAATCTTTGAGAACAAGAATGAAGCGACGAAGCTGAGAAAGGAGGTAGTGGCATTGCGCAAAGAGCTCAGCGAGTGCGACGACATCGGGATTCTGAAGGAAGAGATCAGAGTGAGGGATGAGAGGGTCCAGCAGTTGGAAGATGAGGTCGACTCCTTGGAGAAGGCCTTTAACGAGAGGATCGATTTGGAGCAAATAGAGGAGTTGGTGAATATGGTCAAGGAGAAGGAAGACAAGGAGCAACAGTTGTCGAATGATCTCGCGGAAGAGAGGAATAAAATCGAGGAACTGAGCGAAGCTCTTCGCGAGAGCGTTCTTATCACGAGCGACAGCGAGAAGAAATTGAAGAACGAGGAGAAGATGAAGACCGAGGCTCTTCAAAAGGTAAAATAATTACAGCGAATATAAATTTATAGTTTGATTCAATTGAATTTATATTTTATCAGATAGCTAAATTGGAGCAAAGAATTGTGTCCATGCAGAGCGCTTCAGCGTCGAAGTGCATCACCTGTCAACCCCTCCTCTCGAAGTTGCGCAAGTACGAGATCAAACTTGAACGCCTTACCGAGGAGAGGAACGTGCAACTCGAAGATCTGCGTCAAATGAAGTGAGTACCTCTTACAATCTGATTTTATTCAAAACTGATGTTTACTCGAAAAACATCTTTTATGAAATGTTCAGGCGCGAAGCTTTGAAAGCCGCGGTGTCCGAGAAAGACGCGCATCTAGCTCTGCTGGAGTTATCCGGAATAAAGAACGCCGTTGATTCGGAGCAAGCGGATCGATTGAAAGCGGACAGGAAAAATTTATTGGACGAGCTGAAGAAAGAAGTAATTTCTAATTTCCACGTAAAAATTTGTCCTCGATTAAAAATAATTAAATAGAGATTCATTCTGATTACAGGATGAGAAAAGCATCGAGTTATCAGCAGGAGCGAGTACAGCTGATTCGGGACTGCAACTCATTACCGAACTGTTGGAAACGTCCGACGACGAAGAAACTCAAAGTGATCCGAGTTCACCGAAGCCGGTGACCGCGAATGGCGACAGCTGCTATCACTCGTGAGTCCACTTTACATTCCGATAGTACTCCGATCGTTCATTTTTTAGAACCTACCGTACACAGTGGCTGAAAAAATCTTATATTTTTTTTATTCAATATTAAGTATCTCATTTGCTCTTAAAATTTTCTCGATATTTTGTTGAGTTACCGCGTCTGTAGAACAATCCCCCGAGTTTCTCGCGTTGTTTCACCGCAGAGAGAAGACGACGAAGGGCTTGGAAGCGAGAAGCGAACAAGATCACGCGACCGAGTCCCGCTGACAGGATAGCAGATAAGTAAACCAAACCACGTACGATCGTACATGACAAAGAAAGAAAAAAACAAAGAGACAAATGCTATCGGCCCTCTTCGATGTTATCACGTGCACACACAGACACACACACGCAACCACGTAGAGACAAATCTAGAGCATTTCTAGAATCGTACTAGATGAAAGAGAAAACAAAACAGGCAACCGAGATACCTCATCGACGTCGACGACAGACATCGTTCATCGGTATCGATCATCATCACGAATCACCTCATCATCATCACCATCATCATCATCATCATCATCATCTTCTTCTTCTTCATCATCTATTCGATTCATTTATTTACCAGCCTTGCGACAATTCCAAAGAAAATTAGAATTGTGGCCCACTGGGTTCGATCGACGAAATTCGGTCCGATCGGAAACGTGTTTCGCTGTTGCGAACGGTGCGCAATCAACAGGTGTTTCGCTGCGCGCGAAACTCGACGATTTTATTGGAGATACGAACGACACATGAGTTAACGAACGACACAGGGCGTCTCGGGAAGATGGGTACACTTGTTACTATAGAATTTAGATAGCTTCTTCAGTAGACCAGTTTATTGCATGTCACAGAATCGTCCAGGGATGCTCTGTTTCCAAATAATTACTTACAACGTCGAGTTTCGCCCAAGTTCGAACAAATTCAGGAGGATGAACACATGACGTAAGGGTGGCAGAACGTTCTTTATTTTTGAAGATCCTCACAGAAACAGAATCGTACCGTTATGCAGATATACAGGTGAATAATAAGCGTCGAATAGATTCATTCGATGATCGTCGAGTAACGACGCCTGTATTCTGCTAATGAGGGAACGATTCTAAAAGTGATTCTTACTTTCTTCCACTGTTAAAAATTCCCTATAGTCCACGATTAAAAAAATTCAATCAGCCGAGGAAGATACCCCCTCATTTCGGATTTCTTGTTACGGGTCCAAAGACGATTGTTAGAACTCTAGTTGCAAAGAAATAGGAATAACGAAGCAAAAAAAGAAAAAGGAGGTAAGAAAACGAGGATAGGAACGAAGCTGGAATGGTAGTTAGGAGAGAGAATATACGTGCCACGAGCATTTATAAGAGAAACGATGACCGCGGTCATTTTGAGGTTGACGAAAGGAGGCTTCGAAAAATTCTTATAGACGGTGCTGATTAGCTTTCAAGATGACAATAAACGTTTCGTGCATGCTCGATGATCTTGCGATGCGTAAGGGGAGTGTAGACGCACGAAAAAGACGCAGCAATACTCATCGGTCTATCGATCTTCGTCGCTGGATTTCACAGAGGATCGAGGAGGGAGGTTTTCGAATATAAATTGCGAGCGCGTACACAATTAATAATATGTACATAATTAATCGTGAACCGCAGGACGTACGTACGTATACAAGATTCGTAGAGTACTATAGGCGAATTGATATGTTAGCCGAGCTGGTACGATCGCCGCGGAGCGTCTATAAAGAACTGTTAAACGCATGTGAACAACTTCCATATAGTTTCTCAGCCCCACACACACACTTGGTACGTGTCTATTTTACGTTGACAGCCGTGCAGATGTTTATGAAAATTGTTGGTGAACCTTTGTTCGTGTCGTTAGAGCGAGATTTATTGAGACATTGTTGACCGAGAGATCTTTACACTCTGTAAATAGCCACTCGTATATTCGTCGATCTTACGTACGATAGAGGTTTAGGACGCGGGGGAAACAAGTATCTGACTTCCTCCAGTTTCGATTACTCGTCGCACCCCTCGGGTGTTGTTGCAACTCGTTTTTTCCACCGAATACCGTTTCGATCGCGTTTAATTTAGAGGGAACGAAACTCGTTCGGGAGTAGTCTATACGTATATTAAAAGAGGTTGCACCGATATCTAATCGAGCTTCGAAATAGAGAGCCTAAGGATGGAACGGTTCCATCGGTAAGTTGTTGAAACGAAAATAAAACTAATTACTCGATTACTACTAGTTCTAAAATGAATCGACGATAGAAGCGTGCTTTTCGTGCGTCGTCGATGAAACGCATCCAGGATATATGTACAAACCACAACGATCGTCCTTAAACGAAGACAAATGTCCGGAAGCGGTGGCGGCGCGACTCCGTCTGGGAAATGAGCCCCCCGGGACTATCGTGATTTCCGGTCAACGATCATTACCATAAATACGTATGTCCAACGAAGGGTGAGAAACGCGTAAAATCGGAAGGACTCTCGAGCGAACGTTGGGGCAGCTAATGGAATAACCCGAGGCACTAAAAAGATGGTACCGAGAGAAACGAAACAACCCGTTTGTACATAGTCGATGGTAGTCCTGCGAACCGACGAAAAAGAACGATGCCCTCTTGTGGTCCCCGCTGATACCCATTCCCAGGCATAGGCAGCTGCTAGTCTAGAGGATTACCTGTACTAAGTGTATACATAGATATCTGAACGCGAGTCTCTCTCGAGTATTTAACGAAACCCAACGTACGAGACAGAGGAGGGAGCCAGCAAGGGAGGAAGCTAGAGAGAGAGAGAGAGAGAGAGGAAAACCCACTTTCCACGACTCCGCGAGCAACGCGGGTGAAGCTGCTCGTTCTAGGGGTGGAAATTTCATTTCAGGAATTTACTAATATTAAATAGGAAGCGAACGACGCGTTCTTCGTCCGGTGTCCGCTCGCTGTATACATATTCTATATATATATATAAAGAAATGATAAAAAAATATACGTTGTATTGTCGTGTCTATCGTACGATGAGTTAAGTGACATGTTGAAAGTGTAAAAATTTTATCGTTAATACTTAAACAAACAAAAAAAAACCAAATGCTCTCTTTAAGACGTCGATAAATCGCTCTTTCTCGTTGCTAGCACCTTTTTCCATGTTCGATCTCTGAGGCGAATCTCTAAGAAAAGGACACCGCACCTTTACGAAGTAACCCTTTTACGAAAGACTTGAAACACTCGCGCGAATTCTACCGACTCAGAATCACACGCTGGAATCGAAGGGCATCGTATTCTCTGCCCCGTGCGTACGAACGAAAAAAAGAAACCGAGATCAGAACACGTCGCCACGAATTCCGTTATCCCTCTCGACTCGAGCAATAGCTAGCGCGTAACTAAAACACGTTGTTTTCCGTTCGAGTAATCTCGTTTATTGTGGAAACCAGTTGGGAACAATTCCTTTGATATAATATATAAACGAAAACATATCGGGAACGAAAACTTTTGTTCAAGTGAATTTTCTTTCGGAACTGCGAACAGGAGAATCCGCGGACAATCGAACGGTGACAAGCATCCATGATAATCAAGAACAACAAACACGTTTACGAACTGATACTCCGGTTTATTTCGTACAAATTCTGATTTCAGTACAAAATATATGTATATTCCGATCTCGCGGGCTTGCTAGATATAGGTTGTCGATCCGAAGGGTTTTCGTTCCTCGAACTTTGCGTTTAGACATCGAGTAGGGGGATAGCAAAAATATAGGAGAACGCGAAGCACGAAGGGAAAAACGGTTGATGATTAGCAAACGTGTGCCACCGTCATATCAAGCCTATATCATCATGTTATATTATACATATTATATATAAATATATATATAGCTAAGCAGAAAAAATTAATATTATCGTTAATTGACACAATTGTTAACGTGATGTGACTGTGTTCCGTGTGCATGAGTTTAACGAAACGTTTCGAAGAATACATACAAGTCTTTCTTTCGATCGCTCGAGAATTGAGAAGGCCCGCGTTTCAACTTAAATCTTTTTAAACGGCGCTCTTTATCGCGATAAGAGATGCCGAGATAAATAACATAACCACTCAATCAGTAATAAAGCAATCACTTAAACACTCGTCATCGTACCGTCTTTATCAGATATTTAAAAAAAAAAGGTTGTAACAGTAGGATGTAATCGCTTTAATAATTGATTAATTATCTTCAATTTTAAGACTGTTTAAAGATTAAACGAACAAGCGTGTGCTTCGATATTACAACGTTCTACGTACTTAAAAATAGTCTGTCCTCCGAGATGCACGGAGTATCCGAAATTGTGAATAGAAGTAAAGAATGACTGATGGGTAAAATTTTTCGAAAAAAAAATAATAAATAAATAATAGCACACGCGATAGGATTCAAGTGCGAGGGAGGTATCTTCGAACTTGAGCAAATAATGAAACCTTTATTCGGGGAAACGAACTTATCGTCGAATCTCATCTTAATTGAAATTACCGAACCGCTTGACGTCTCGTGTATCGTACATCTCTGAGACTATTTCGGGTGTTAGAATACCTATCGAAAGCCCCGTTTTGATTTGAATAAGAGTCAGCGATCTCGCGTTTCACATTCGACGAGTAGCTAGATACGACTACTTAGTAACTAATTCCAGTAACTCTCCGTTTTTAAATATATCGACTAGGTATTTAAGCCGAGTAAAGGTTCCATCGTCCATCGAGGAATTGTCAAGCCGTGGAACAGGTTGATTAATATAATCGTTCGCGCCGCACTCGAGTGATCCTAAGGTGAGACTGTTCCGTGGAACACGAGCGAGAATGAACGCGAGTATCGTGAGAGCGCGTGAGCGAGGCCGTCTCGATATTATTTTTCGACTCGACTGTTTAGTATTTACAATGATAAAAAATGGAAAAAAAAAAAAAACGTTTCTATGTGAATATTGCGCAAGGCGCGTCGTTGCGGCGTGATTGACTCGAGCGGCGCTGAATTAATTGGCGGAAAATTGACGAGATTGACTCGTTGAAAAAGAGACGTTATCAACGGCGTGCCACGGTGAGGAACGACGTCGCGACGACGCGGCTCCCCCGCCCCCTTTTTTTATTCTCCAATTTCTACGTGTTTAATCGTTAAGTGAAAATAAGTAAACGAGTGATGGGCAAAAGCAGAGTCGAGTTATCGTATGCCGTGTTCGATCGTTAATTAAAATGAAAAATTGCAATACGATTTTCGATCGCGTGTACATACCTAACGGAGTTCTAATACAATAATGCGTGAGTGACACAAGAAAGAGAGCGAGAGCGAGAGCGAGAGAGAGAGAGAGAGAGAACAAACAGGGATTCAGGGATGCGAATGAAGCCTAGAGCGTCGACGACGCTTCGATTAATATCAACGATCGACAGGGATCGAGGAGTCCTTTCGCCGTTTCACTCAGCGTTCGTTTTCTCCCCGATGCAAAAAGAAAAGAAAAGAAAAAAAAGAAAAAAACAAAAAAGGAGTCCTCGATCGATCGCGAGATCGTCACGGGGCGTGAGCGAGCGAGGTCTAGCGTAAGTTAAGCTAAGTTAATTTAAAACAGAAAAAGCGAAGAAAAAAAGCAAACAGTTTATTGAAGTACATTGTTGCAACTGCCATGCTGTGTGCCATTATATAACGATTCACGTAAATCTTACAAACGAACAAAAAAAAAAATAATCGCAAAAAAAGATGAAATGAAAAATCTCTTATGCGCGTTCCCGTCTGTCTGAATCTTCTGATTACACCGCTTTGAGAGAAGGTGTCCGATCAAATAATCGTTTTCACGCATTCTGAGATAACCGTTGTTGATATCGACGCCCTGATAACGACCAAAACGAGAGCTAGACGCAGCCAAGAACAAATTGTATTTTAATATCTCTATATTAATCATTTTTCTCTCCCCGTGAAATTTCGACTAATTTACGCTTAGCACGACGAACGTTCGACTGATTTGTCGAAGGATGCGGGGAAACGAGGACGCTTCTCGGCATACTGGACAGTTGTTTCCCGAGGCCGCACAGGGGACTCGCGTGCACCTGCCCGCTCGAAGCATGTACATTGATAACGAGCGATCTAGCCGGGATCGAAATTGTTTAATGTATACATTATACATACGTTAACGCGAGCGGGTCACGTGCACGATGTTTCCCCCGGCCGAGGCGTTTTCCGGATAAAAATGCGAATTTAGGAGGATTCGTTCCTGCACTAGGGAAACGTGGATAATAACAAAAAAAAAAGACATTTTTTTAAATGTGTCCGCCGTCGATGTACAATTTAATTGCATGCGCGTTTAATCGATGTAACGCATTCAAAGATGAAGTAAATTATATCGCGACACTCGATCATCGATGAGGGGGGACGAAATCGTTGCAGCGTTCATTTTTTTCTCCGCGATTGTTTTCACCGAGATTAACCGGTAACTACACGCAACGATAATTTGTACATATGTTCTTTTCTTCGACTCTCACGTGACGGGATGTGTGATTGCCGGTTAAGGGAGACGTACTATATACGTGTGTAACCATATCGCTGTCTCGTTTTATGTATCGCGTATCACCTGTACAATCGATACACAGACACAGATACACACGCAGACACACAACGTAAAGACTAATGTGTTCATCGATCACGTTACAACCATCAATAGATTCAAGTGTCGTGTTAAGGGAAACGGTAGGATGTGGGGGATTGATTTGTCCGTGATTCGGCGCAAGAACGAATTCCTACGTTCGCGAGACTCGATTTCGCGTGTCGCGACATCTTAAAAGAAATAGCGAGTACATATAATCCAATTTGTTAGTTGACGACGGTGTGAGGGATGAACGAGAGCGAGAGAAAGGGATAATTAAGTAAAAACCGAAGACGAGGTCGACCCATCATAGATTCAAGCACAATAAGGAACTAGTAGGGCCAGGCACAATAAAATTCGGCCGTCACGTTGTAGGCAGCGATCTGTTAGAGAACAAGTCATATTAAGTATCTATATAGCGAGACTATTAAATAAACACATATTGTCTATTGTCACGAGAAGTGTATTCATTGTTAAATATGCTGATCCCCATTTCTCCGAGACTTTGATTATATAGATCTGCCGTTAAGTTGAATAAATTCATTAAACAACTCGATGTCTCACTTTTTATTATCCTTACCTGATGATGTGCCAAGGAATGAATGGACGCCCAAGTGCGATTAGCCCCGAGAAAACCCTGAACTGTAAGTAGAAATAAAGCAAAATTCTAAATATGTCTTTTCATTATGAGAATCATAATAAGTTACATGTTTCATTTTTCATTCTTGTTTCGTTTCCAGAATTTTTTATACGATAGATTTTGAGAATAGAAAAGTTATCTGCCGAAATCCAAAAATCGCGATTTTCATGAATTTCTTTCAACGTAAGGAATCAATGGATCGATTGTATAGACTTATGTATAGACTTATTCTACTCGTGCAGAAGTGTATCTCGGAACCTTTTCATTAAAATCCATCCTCAGAAACAGAAGAAACAATAGAGCGAAAATCACAAAATAAAGTGTTGCTTCTCAAACTTCAACTTCACCGCCAACTTCAGGCTATTCAATGGCCGCCATATTGTTCAACTTTTCACGCATGCGCGGTACAAGTTACTTGGACTTCAGACTTCATCGCTATCAACAGACACTATCAAACAGTTGTAGACAGTGTCAGCAGGTATCAGTGATGTCAGTGTGTCCATCGTAGGTAGATACTTCGCCGAAAGAAAATAGAAAGTCATTTTGTTTAAAAAAAGCCATTATTTAAATGTAAAGAGTAATATAATTAATTAACCGTAAAACAAAATAAAAAATGGGTAACAGATCTAGTCTCTTGCTTCGCGAGGAAGAAATTGCACAGATTCAAGAAGCCACTGGCTGTAAGTCTCGTTGACGAAACATATCATTACTTCATAGTTATTAATGACTCGGTTTAACTCGTTTTCTTTCGCGTATCGTAAAATGTGAATATAATGGTTACAGTTACACCGAATCAAATCGAACGGTTGTACAGCCGTTTCACGAGCCTCGATCGTGGAGACTGTGGAACTCTGAGCAGAGAAGATTTCCTGAGGATTCCAGAGTTAGCTATCAATCCTCTGGGCGAAAGAATCGTCAATGCTTTCTTCGATGAAAGTGGCAACGACAGGGTGAACTTCTTGCAATTCATGCAAGTACTGGCTCATTTCAGACCCATAAAAAAAAACAGCCCTAACAGATTGAACTCTAGACAAGAGAAACTTAAATGTACGTTAATTGAGAGTATCGCACATTAAGAATATTGATAAATGCAAAAATTGATCGTTCCTTTCAGTTGCCTTTAAAATGTATGATTTGGATAACGACGATTTAATATCGAAAGATGAGCTATTAGCTATCTTGCAAATGATGGTTGGTGCTAATATTAGGTACAGAATATTTCTTTATACATACCGATTCCCAATAATTGGACGATATCAGCTGATTGATATATTTCTATTTCAGCGAGGAACAATTAACTAGCATCGCGGAGAGAACTATAATGGAGGCTGATGAAAACGGTGATGGTATGATTTCGTTCGATGAATTTTCTCGAGCATTGGAAAGGACAGACGTCGAGCAAAAGATGTCGATACGCTTCCTCAGTTAATTCGGGTCGTCGGTACGTTTTAATAATGCGCATCGTGTCAGGTACATGTACAAAGATTTACCGTATTTAATAACAGTAAGTAAATGCAACGATAGGAGTGATTTTCTGTACCTCTATTTATTTTACATGGAACTTGCTTTTATACATTCAAGGAGAAATAGTGTACTTCTAAAATTATTAAAAGATCTCCAATTTTAATCGATACAAAATGATACAAGTATTTGTTTCATGATTCTAACTACAAATTCTATAGTTACTGTAGACTGGTAATCTTATGTTTACACTTACTTTCTGACTGCTTCACTATCATTCTTCTGAACGTCATTCGAGCACATTTGTAATATAATATTATCGACAAAAGAGTTATCGTTGAATAGTTGGGAAACAGATGTAAAATATCCATTACGTTAGTGCTATATATTTTGTTTGTACAGGAATTATACTTTGAAAAATATATCGAAGAATAACATAATAATACGCTTCTCGTTACAATAGAAATTCTTACTGTGTTCACGTATACCCCCCTTAGTAAACTCAAGTGTCAATGTTACGTTTTATGTGTGATCTAGTTGGTTCTCGTTTCCTTCTCTATTTTTTAGGCCGTGGACGAGACGGCCAGTTTCTTTAAATGCTCCATGAAAACTTGTAAACTGACGTCATCGGTTAAGACAGGTGCTCCGCTTTCCTAAATTCAAATGAAAATCGATTAGAGATTGATTATCGTAGGAGTGAAACAAGCTGATAAATTTTTT
Source organism: Ceratina australensis (assembly GCA_004307685.1). NCBI lineage: Eukaryota > Metazoa > Arthropoda > Insecta > Hymenoptera > Apidae > Ceratina > Ceratina australensis. The sequence continues at coordinate 136,309 of SHCU01000186.1, read as the reverse complement.
ATCCAGAGATACATCCACGCTGATAAAAAAAATAAATGTACAGTTAGTCATAATTGAAGAGATACATTTTAATGTAAAATACACTTTGATGCCAACCACCAGTGAATACTGTAACGCCGTAAGTGCTTGAATTAAGATTACACCCAAAACCATTACCAAAGCTACGAAAGCAAGAAAAAAAATAGAATTATCGAATGAATAAAAAACACACCCCACTGGGTATCGGCATCCCCTGGTTTCAGGATCACGGTGACATAAAAAAAGATATTAGTTACATATGACTGACACAACTGAGGCCGGACAAAAAACGAACGTAACAAGTTTAAAAGGCGCGCATCGTTTGTAAAAAGAATTAGAAATGTACTTACCGCTCCGTAAGCGTACATGTTGTTATGAGTCTGGCTCGGATTCACTTTGCTTAGCAAAAATCTTGCTTGCGAGCCACCCTGTTCGGTATCGATGTATCTCGGCGCAGGAAACCGTTCAGCTAATATTTCCGCGGCATCATCCACCGGTGCTGCTAGTAATTGTCGGAAGTTTTCGTACTCGGGCAAGTCTTGATATTTCAATTGACGCCACTGTGCGATGGTCTATAAAACGGAACGAAATATTATACATCGTTATTCGCGAGTAATAACAGTAAATTACCTCTCCGTGGAATATGAGGATCTGGAAGAAAGTATCCATCAGTAGAATTCTGTCTGGTTGAATGGATGAAGTATCTAACAATACTGGTTCCGGCGGACCGCTGAATCCATAACTGTACAAGATTGGTTGTACCATTATCAGCGAGTTCGTTAAATCTTCCCGCATGAGCATATGCCTGGAATGTAAACTCGGTTAGCGACGAGACGTTCGATCGATCAAGACGTGAAGGCATAATGGACTGACCTGTAAAAGCTAGTTTCATCGGGAGAATTATTGAAAACTTGCAAGAACTGCGACCTACGTAAATGGTACATGAATTGGGGATACAAAGAAAAGTTTTCCGCCAGTCGAAAACTGTTCGGATCATCCTTCGCGTACTCTCCGAATTTCTGACACTGTAATCATGAGACTAGTTAGAGAAACTGGAAATGTTAAAAATTCGCAAGTAGCAACACTGACCAATCTGATAAGCATGCGATCGACCCATCTTAGAACATCTGGTCCGTCATCGCTCTCGGCCCTGAAGACTGCCAACCGCGACATTAGAACAGCAGCCGCCTCTTGATCGAACCCAGCGCTAATATGATGCAAAGACGTCGACGCGTCTGCCCAACTAGCAATCAGAAACATTTCCTATAATATAATCGGACAAGCAACGACGAAAGATTGAAAATCTCGATAGATGTACCGCAACGTACTTCCTCGCGATCGTGGTCACTCTGATTCTTCGTTGACCACTGCTGTGTTGATACTGCGTGATGAATTGAATGCAGCCCCTTCCGCCCTGAGGAATCGGCGCGGTATGTTGATTGACAACTTCGAAAAATAGTGCTACGGTAGTAGACGGGGTGAGGGAACAGAATTTCCATTGACAAGTGCCACCCAATCCTACTTCCTGTTCTCCGACGCTTGCCCCCTTTGCTCCCAGGGACACGCAAGGTCCGATCGCCCCGGAAACTTTAATTTCGCGCGAAGTTTTTACCTCCAGCGTCGCGTTAAACGCCATTTTCAAATCACCCTTATGGTCCTTGGCGAATACGCGTTGGAACGTTTGTTTGAATAACGAGGAATTGAACGAGTCTCCCATGACCATGTGTCCACCCGTTGAATTACAACATTGCCTCATCTCTAACAGACCTGTTTGATCGAGGGCACACGAATAGATATCTATGATGTGTCCGTTGGTCGCAGCTCGCGACGCCAAAGCATCGTAATGTTTAGTTGCTTTCTTCATATGCTTCGCATTATCTTTCTGAATATCATGGTGAGACCTGATAGGGTGTTTTAAATCGTCAGTGACGACTTGACCGGGTCCTTGAGAACAAGGCCCGCCGACGAACATCATTATCCTGAAATAGATATTGAAGGTAAAAGCGAATCGATCGCAGGAGTAACAGTTTTTGTACCTTGCACCAGTATTAGCGTAGCTGGCTTCCAGAAGACCGGTAGCAACAGCCAGTGCGACACCGGTCGATCGCAACGGACGTTTCCCAGGCCCAATCGGCCACGGGTCTCGCTGTAATTCCCCTAAAAGGTCCGTTAAACTCATATCGCACTTATGTACAGGCTGTAAAAACCGATTAGCTGCCGGGAGCGGTTGTCCTCCTGGTCCTCGCTGGTTCGGATTTTGACCCGGAATAGGTCGGCCCATACCTAGAACACACAAAGAAAATATAGTTTCAGAGTTTAATCATTGTAGTCGTAATCTTGTACCTAGCATGTCTTGAACTTGTTTCGGTTGCAAGTCCTTGGTGCCACGGAAGACGTAGCTCTTGCTACATCCGTCGCAGCCAAGCTCGTGAACTTGGACCATTCTTCCAAAGGTGATGAGACCGATCAGAGCATTAGGTGGTAGAAGGGAGAGCGACATTTGTAGAGAATCTTTAAGAGCTCCTAGTTCCTCTTCGTCCATACACGTGTCGACAACCAGTAAGAAAATGGGTGGCAAGCACTGTGCTCTCTGCGCAAAAGTAACATCCATTAATATTTGAGGAACAAATATTTATCAAGCCGTAAACGTTCCTCACCATTATCGTGTATTCGATCGTAGAGAATTTTGGAATTAATTCTGCCGGCTGATGTTGCTCCGAGATCGCAGCGTATTGCGGCGGAAACTAAAGTACAGAACAGATTAGTTTTCTCGAAGTTTTGATTAATAGGTAAGAAACGATTAGCTGCTTACCGGATTCCTTTGAAAGCACAGATTGCACACCCATAATTTAGCTCGGTAGTCTACTTGACACAACGGGTTTAAAATCGCTCTGCACGTGGATCTCGTGCATAAAACAGGATCGTATTGTATCGGTGGTAAATCGGGTCTTTCTTTGATAGGCTGATAAAGTACTCCTAACGGCACGACCAGTCTGGTAGCATCTATGCGCGACGAGGGCCAAACGTTCCAAGTGATACGTACCCCGTCGCGGTCTTCGTTTTGCTGAATGAAATCCTCGTAAGTGGTCATGTTGCTGTAACAATAAAAGAATCGTGAAACGGATAAGACGATCTACGTCCGCCTGTATTCGATTTGCTTTAGACGCGAGGCTTTTAAACGAATGACAAGTGTAAGTGGGACCCAGCTTAGGTTAAACTTACTTGATTGGATCGACGTCTAATTATATCGAGTGTACTGCGAGCTCGAATTGGTTTTGATTAACGTTTACCCTCAGCTTTTCATAATTACACCATTATTTTACAATTGAATTAAAACGATACAATTCCCGTGCTTGAGTGTAACAGCACGACTCGTGCCGTCATTGCAGCCACGTCACTTCGAAGTGGTAGACAGTGTAGACACGCGTGCGCGGACATACGTAGCGTTTCGACATTTCAAATTTTCGCGCCAGTAGCTGAGAGTCCGATCGCCGGCTTCGGCCATCGGCCACCCTCGGCGCGACAGTCGCGCCTATTAGCAGGATAAGGATGATGCCTTCGACCTTTAAAGGTTTATTGTTCCTTTATGAAAGTCGGTTTTTCAGTGAAAAGTGTTAAACTCGAGGAAGGAGGATCTCCGGAATAGGAAAGTTTAATCAGTGGTTTCGCATGGAGCGAGCTCTGGATATAACAGGTTTAATATTCCTTTATTATCGTCGCTATTTACATCCGAATTACATTGTTATCAGGTATGCGCTTATTACATCATTTTCATTAATATAATACATAGATCGCATACCAAAAGCATGTCGCGTGATTTGTTTGTCGAACGAACGAAGGAGAACGTGTGTTGCCGAGTTTTCGTTGTCTTCAAATTAAAAAATGGATAACGAAAACGGCGATTCATCATCTAAATCGATCGACAGAACAGAATCGTTTGTTGCCGCGAGATTTATACACCGTAGGGAACAGCCATTCTACGAATTCTCTTCTACAGCTCTAATTTGCGGCTGTTAAACTAGATTTGCTTTTTTTTTT
>SHCU01000186.1:116726-131244 GCA_004307685.1 Ceratina australensis | reverse complement strand
CTACAGCTCTAATTTGCGGCTGTTAAACTAGATTTGCTTTTTTTTTTAAGCACTTCGATTTTATCGTACGCGTTTTTCAATTTATCTCTCAATGACAATCAAGATTTTTAAAAAGTATAGAGGATTGTCGAGCGAATATTGTCTATACAGAATTGAATTGTCAACCGAATAATTATATCTCTTTGTTGATCCCACGTTGGACGATGTATTAACGTCCGTCTATTTTTGCAGCAGAGCCGCGAAGCTTAGAATTATAGCACTTTTCAATTGTCCACTTTATAAGGTTTGTCCGGAGGTAGAAAGTGATCAAGGGATAATTTGGAATCGGCTCCTAAGATTCTCGTTAATTGAGGGCAAACGCGACCCTCGTGGCTGATTTCGCGTTTTTAATGACTCCGCTTCATTGGCAAGCGCTAACAAAGGGCAAGTAGAAGCTTTCGGCGCTCGGAAACGATTACTCGGCTCTTCTAGGCGTTTACTGTACAATTTTACTTCTCTTCTTCCTATAACGTCGATCATTTAACTATAACTGAACGTTTAACGCTACCACCCTTAATCTCTACGCGCTTTACGTATATGTTATTTCATTTTATTACACGTATCAACGTGGCTCGCAAGCGATTATTCAAATAGGTCTTCGCAGAAACATCGAAGCCACGTATTTCGAATCGCGAAAATTGACATTTTTATCTATTTCCACTCTACTCTTTGCCCAGCTTTTATTATGACCAATGCGAATGAGATTCTCGGCGACCGCCCTGGCTCCGATCTCGATTAGATTATCATTAACAAATTGACGGCAGTTCGAAGGTATTTTTAGGTCATATGCAAATCCCCCTTTAAAATCCTCGTGAACGTCTTCTTGAATTGCTGATTGGCCAAGGCGTAACAAAACGGATTTATCGGACTGTTCGTGTAACAGAGGAAGTAAGAGAACATGAACAGATGCTCGTTGGTACATGGTTTGTTCGTGCAGAACCCTTCGACGAGTGCCAGGATATGATACGGCGTCCAACAAGCCACGAACGCTCCCAGGATGAAAGAGATCGTCCGAAATGCCTTCCGAGCACGGTTCTCCGTTCGTGATTTCTGTCTACTGATCAGAGGATCCCTTCTCTGAGTTTTACTCTTCAACCTCTTGCCTATCGTCTTGACAAAGTCCTTCGTCGACCCGGTCGTGTCGCTGTTTCTGTTCTTCTTCTTCTTCTGCGACTGAGTTTTCTGTTCGAGCTCGGTCGCCGTAGCCCCGGAACCGGTCGGTACGTTGCTCCCGCTCGAAGAGGAGGTCTGCGGAGGGTTCATGGACAGCGGAGACCGATCCAAAGACTTCTTCGAAGGGATAGAACCGCTTTCCATTGGTTTCTCGACCGCCTCTGCCGTCGGGCAGTTCACGACGGTCGTTACAGGCTGTTGCTTAGTTCCTTCTGACTTTATCTGCACCTCGGTCTGGACCTTCGTGACCGTAGGAGACGTCTGGGAGGCCACGTTGCTCTTTTGAGTGATAAAAACCCTTGGAGGATGCGTTTGACTGGAAGCGTTGAACATGACCGGTCCGTTTTGCTTGGATTGAGGCTGGCTGTTAACTTGTTGCGCGGTTGCTCTGATCAGGGCAGCTTGGAGGAGGCTGGTGTTGGGTCCAGTGGATGCCAAATTGCCAAGAATAGGTGAGGAAGGCGCGCTCGATAGGGGATTGGCCAGGCTGTAAGAGTAAGATGACGAAGGGGTCTCGTAAGACGGGCTCGGAACAATGATCGAGCTTTCGTCCATGAATTTCAAGTCTCCGCTATCTAGACCGGTCAGAATATCGAAAGTACCGAGACCTTGAATCGCTAGGGACCCACGGGAGGTACCGATCAACGATTTCGGCCGGTCAGATGAAGACGAGTCCTCGGAGACTCCCGGGCTGGTTTGAAACTGACTGGGAGGAGGAATTATATTCTGCTGACTCCCGCTGATCGATCGGTGAACCTTCGGAGCCGAAATTTCGGACGACTCATTCGACTCGGGGGTCAGGGTTTGACTGCTGGATCTGTTCTCGGTTTGCAAAACGTTATCCGAGTCCAACAAGTTCAGCTCTTGAATTTTAGGCAGGCCTTGACTTTTCTGAGGCATCGAGCTAATTTCCGAAACTAAACCACTCGGCTGAGACTCCGGTTTGCTGTCCTTTCGGGTTTTGGTTGGGTGCGACTCGATTCTCGCGCTTAAACTATTCTGTTCGAACGCCTCGGATTGTTTCCTGGTTTTATCGCGAGATTCATGATATTCCATTTTTACCGGTCTTTCGGATTGCGTTTCAACTCCTTGGGACTCGATTCTAGCTGAGAAAATCGCGTTCACTTGCCCATTCGATGGCAGAACCGATAGAACTCCGCTTTGCGCCACTAAATTCGCTACAGACTTTTTCCTAATGTTCAGCTGTCCTGGCATCAAAGTGCTCTCCTCGTCGGAATCAAAGGCAGGGCTGCTGGATCTTTCCGATTTCTCAGCTTCAGTCAAAATAAAGCCCCCACTGATATCCTTCCGGTTGCAATCCGTCTGTTTCTTAATCTCGGAACCCTTCGAAGTCTTCTGCGTCGACGAATCCTTTCCCAGATCTCCGGTGGTTCCTAGAGCCGAGGAGTCCCTCGCTAAAATAGGCAGTTCCTTTTCCAATCCGAGCAAGTCCTTCCCTAGACTCTCGTCCTCGGTCTTCGGTCTGTCCTGGCTGAGTAGTGTGCTCTGAGTCTTGGAGAGTCCGATGCCAGCTGCCCTAGCCATTCCGGACATGGCGCCGGCGCTCAAAGCTACCATAGACTGCATCTTCCTCTGCTTAGCTTCGCTCTTCTTCTGCATATCGTAAGCCGTCTTGTAGATGCCGCCGTACAAAATAAATAGAACCACCAGAGTGGTCCAGTAGTAGCCGATTATGAGAGCCGTGTTGAAAACTGGATCTTTTAGAAATTGCACCGCGCATTCTCCCGGGTCTAGGTCTCTGTACCCGATGAAGTGCTCCCAGCCGAAGATACTGCTGAAAAATAGCAACGCTGGGATGATCCACGTTATGGTCACCATCCATATCACGCGGGTCTTCGTTCTCCAGCTTCGGTACTTCGCGGCTATCTTCACCGAACAGAATCGGTCGATGGTGATCAGTAGAACGGTGTACTGAGAAACTAGGCAGACGGTGTAGTCTACGGACAGCCATAGATCGCAGAGCAAAGGACCCAGGTTCCAGTAACCCATCAGGACGTACACCGTGTAAAATGGCATGGAAACAGTCCCTGCGACAGAATGGACGGTAGGTCTCATTTGAGATCAATCAGAGAAACGAATAAAAATTAACAAAAGGAAGGTACGATACGTTCGAAACGAATGAAACTAGTTGGAATTGATTACCTACCGTTAAGAGAATGCAAAGAGCCAGAGAGAACGCGATGAGGATGGTCTGCCATAATTCGAACGGGGGCAGAACCGGCGCGAGGACGTCGCCTGTGGAACACGAACGACACGGTTGCATAGTTGAAATGGAAAGAATCGTGATTTCACGAGAGATAAAGACGTTTACCTGTTGATGATAAACCTGTTGAACTCCCGTTTATCGATGTATTAGTAGCGTTCGGTGCGAACCAGTCCGATAGGAGTTCGACGTATTCGCCGCTGGTCCATCTGGGATCATCCAAATCGGGCCAGCTTCCATTTATCTGGGTGCATTCGGTCAGAATTTGATTGTACATGCGACACAGACGTTCCCGTTGTCTGTCCCGCTTCCTACAAATTATTGTCTACATTCCGTGTGTGTAGTAACCTCGTTTCAGGCAAATGTTCGTCGGTCGAGATGAAATGAAAAATCGTTGCCCGTTCGGATTTAATTCGATTCCGTTAGGATTTCGATTAACCGAGAATAGAACGTTCGGTTCAAAGGGAGAAATCCTGAATTGGATAGAGGAGCGCGTCAGGACTATGAACAAAAGAAGCTGGCGGCGTTATTTCTTTAACAATGTCCCAAGAAAGCCGTGACAGCGGTGTTTCCTGGCTGTAGCCAGCTCTTTCGCTACCTATGAAACATTCGTCGCATCTGCGGAACACGAGGGGCTTGAATAGACCTCCGAGCGCACAATGAGCTTGAAATAAGCATGAATGGAACCGCATCCACTCCCCCGTCGCTTCGTTTCGCCTGGCTAGGGTCCTCGTTTCGCCCGGCGGGCAAGAAACGAGGCTTCAAGAGGCCGGACGACGCCTTTTTGAATAATTCGCCTACAGCCGATCGCGAGGCTGCCTCGGTTAGTTAGCCCGAACTTCGCGCTTTACATCCCTCGACCTTTTAAGTGCCGAGACTTTCGCTTCATTACAGCATCCACAAAGGGCAATTGTCTCTTTGATTCGCCGAGATCAAATCTTACGAGATCCGACCTTTCTGCCTGCGCGCCCCGTGACGAGCTCGTAGAAAGATTCGCGAGTTTTACCAGCGATCCCTTTTAACCGAGTTGTCATAGTTCCGACGAAAAGTGTGCCATAGGCTTCCGGATAGCCCCGAGCTACACTCGAAGAAGATCGTGCTTACGTGTCGCGCCCGGAGTTCGATAACTCGGTTAAAAAAGAATCATCGAAACAGATATTCGAGCCGATCGATCATCCGCTGCGTGATAATTATATAGAGAGATGTCGCGTAATCTGATTCACGGTTCTGTGAGCGATCGCAAACGAGCATTGGCGACGATATCGCGGCAACAGTTGAGATATCGTGACTGAGGCTATCTAAACGAGTTTGAAGAGCAGCCAAGTATCAATAAAGACCTCAAATATCTGTGGGTGGGGTGGAAGCGATGTTAGGTCGGTTAGAGAGGCCTTCCCGGGGTACTTTAAACGAGGGAGAATCCCCTCGCATCGAAACGAGGGGACGAACCATCCGTTTTGTCTAATGAGTTGTAACGCCAGCTCTTCAGATTCGTTCAACCGTAACTAAAATCCCTTCCAAGGGTTCTCAACTACCCATTCCCATTTTCCTTTGCGATGCGCCGATAGACGTCATCGAAAAATTATTCAGGAATAATTGGATAAACCGAGTCGAATCGATCTGCGAGAAAAAAAAAGTACTACGCCTCTGTCCAGACATTTTTCATCGTTTATCACGCGTGTTCTGCCGTCGCTGTTTAACGAGTACATACAATACGGAATCATGAAGCATTTTCACGAAGCTGTAAAAATCTCTGATACATTTTTTTTTTCAATAATTCTTCGTTCAGTGGAAATCGATCGGGTAGCGTGGCTATTTAACGAGTCGTTCCATGGCTTCGCGATGCTTTCAGAACCTGTAAAAATCTCTGATACATTTTTTTTTCAATAATTCTTCGTTCAGTGAAAAATCGATGTGAGCGTTCGCGGAGTAATTTTCACGCCGGCTTCGAGGAGCCTGTGCGTCAGGTGAAACGCGAGAGGCCCTTAAATTAACTAGATGCGTCTTATATTCGATGTAACGAATGAGAATCAATGAGATCCCGTCGTAAGATTATTATAACAGCCAGCCAGCTGGCTAAAACAATGAAACCAGGCGAATAAAAGATAGGAGAGACACGAGAATCCATTGTTTCGATGTTCCCACTCTCGAGGGGTAAATACTTGTCCTCGTTATTTGTATATAGCCGGGATTCTCTTTCTATTTTAACGGTGAAATCATTCCTAAATACTTGTCCCCGTTGTGTACACCCCTGCTGCATTTTTTCCCCTTTTCTTTACGATTCCACGCGGTGAAATGATTCGTAAGACGGCAACCTGTAATTAGTTCTTTTCTTCGAACGTCGCCGGCGAATAATCGCGGTTGGCTAAAACAGATACGTCTTTAACACTCGCGCGTCGTAAAAAGATCGCGAAAAAAAGGGGAATGAAATCCGAATGAGAATCTATTTTATCGCCGAACAGAATTCTCCGGGTAAATTCGTTCCGGCGCAACAGGAAACCGAAAAGATGGAAATTCCCCGGTTGGCTGAAAATCATCCGTCATATTTTTGTCTTATCCTCTCTCTGGATCCTCCTGAAAAATGCTGCGCTGAATGGCAGCAGAGGAGCGTGAAAATCCTGGGTGCAGCTCCGCGGACCGTGGAGCTCGTTACATTTTTTTTTCTCTTTTTTTTTACGCAGCGGATTTGTAATTATAGCTTTGCGAAGTAATTCGCATCGGAGTTAACTTAGGGGTCAATTACGTTTTAAGAGCGAGGCCTCCACTTTTAAATAACTGGACCGTGTTTTGAAAAAATGTTATTGAAGGAGCCACAGCGGGAGGCGAAAATTGTTTTTCACAGTGTCGTGCACGTTTCACAAATTTATTCCTAATTAGTGTATTTAGCATAGAATTTTCATTGCTAACAACAGCCTTGAAAAGTTGCGTTTACCAACGCGTTTTACATCGAGCTAACGAGGCGCGTGCGAGGGGAATAATTTCGAATAGAATTACATCTGATTAACACGTTTATATCAGGCTGTTCCATGACTGTTTCACGCATATGATCTTGTATATGAAAAAAACAGCGAGGAGACTTATGGGATATCCTGATACGCGCAGAGAATTAGAATGCACCCTCAGCCGTCATAGGCAGACAACGAGGAGTCAAATAGTTCCGACTAACTTTTGGCTCTTCGTAAAAGAAAGGGAAAGTTTCTGGTGGCCGGCCAGAAGCTCGCGATCCGTGAACAGGTAATTGTTTCCTTAAGGAACGCGACCATTTAAACGGATTAGGAAGGTCGACGATCGTTGCGTTCTCCACGGGATCTCCGAAACAAGAGCGATTGTCCGACAGAAATTTTTGTTCGAACCTTCGTTTCGGGCAGCGAAAAAAAAGTATCCGTTTGAAATAAAAGAGATAACTATCCAATTTTGTTTCGGGCAATGGGTCGAATAAGATTTCGCTTGAAAGCTCGGATTTGGATCAGATTTGGGTCAGATCCCGCGGTGAACCCGGGTATCGGAGCCGATAGGGCCTTCGCGGCTTCTCCGAAATTAAATATTTTCGGTGGCGAACATTCGCGTAACAGATACGACGAAACTCGTCAATTTGAAAGAGATACGGGCCTATAGAATTTTCGCATCCATTTCCCCGTACCGCCGTCGTTTGACAAAGCGATGAAAATTCGAAAATCAATATTTCCAACGTATTGTGTATAGATATCGCCACAGTTTCCAGCGCTGGGCTTATTTTTCTTCGCTTTATCTTCTACCAAGCCGCCGTGTATATACGTGTCTACCGTATTTTATGCGGAGATATATGAATATATCTCGGTGAATAGAATTACTTCTCTTCAACCTGTCCGGGCTTTCCGAGCTTTCGCGGCTTTCTCTGCCGCTGGTTTATTGATGCATCGAATTGACGGAAAGGCTATTCCTCTTTTTCCCCCGTCTACCGTGCCCGACTATTAGACGAGTCGATTTTTGGTCGCGATTCCTTTCTTCGAAATAAACGTGTATACAAATTTTTACGGATGTACACGTCGACTCGGAACGCAGATGTGTCAACAATGAACAAATCATTTATTTTTGTGCCGTTCCATATATCTGTGATACCGACCATCTCCGACAAAATCTTAACCCTTCTTTGCATGGTGAGGGAAATTTCAATCATAATATTTAGTCAACAAAAAAAGGTACTCAAAACCCTTGTACTGTAAATTTGTTGTTGCTGGAAACATTTTAAGCGACTATTGCGTACAACAAAACGCAGTTGTCAAAAAATAGCAAACATCACTGTCAATTACCAGGCCTAGAACTTGTCATTCCGCTGTATATAATAGCAAAAATCATGCAAAGAAGGGTTAAGATATCTCATAAAATGATTGTACACAAGAAAATGCTTAACAATGTGTTTCAAGTATACCGAAGTTCTGTTTAGCTTTCACGTCCAACACGTGAAACAGAAGACAAAGTACAATATGAGTATGTTAAATTTCCTACATTTTTCACCCAATGTTTCGTTACTGTTTTTATATAAATACTCGTGCAACCTTCAATAATAGATTCTAGATTTTTACTGAGCTTCGAAGAAATCATTGTTCGATATAAGGTCGTACCGTGATCACGTATTTCCACACGGATCCCGAATACAACGTTGGAACCGCGGTTTTTGCAAGTGATAGGGTGCCACTTCCTGAAAGATGGTCGGTGACGCGAGATCATGGACAGGGCAGACACGGGACACGATATGTAGAACGGAAAACACGGGTGGGAAACCTAATCTGGGTCGAAACGTGCCGGGTTATCCTTGACCTAGCCAGACTAATTCTCGTTCCCATCCCCTCTTTTGAAAGCCGAACAGGGAGAGAGAGAGAGACAGAGAGGCATGGTACGTGCGCGCGTATAGCGACCTGTTCGAGGGTTGATGGTACCTGTTGTTTCGCGATCTACACGCCGCTCGTTACACCCCGCGATCCCGTCCCCTCCGCGCTCTGCCGATGAACGAAAACAGAAATCGATGGAATGGGAAGAGAAACGTGGCACGCGAACTATTCATAGGGCACGCGATGCAAAACGAACAAATTTTCAATCGTCTCGCATGCGACCGAACGATAAAATAGGCAGAGCCAACGTGTACACTCGATAAGACTCGACGAATATCGATTTTTAACACTGTAACGGCGTCCTCGCCGGTGACGGTGGTGGTGGCGGTGGTTGTTAGTTTCCCTTTGACACTTGTTTAATACGGGGCACGAATAAAAATCGTTACAGTTATACATACATCGCACCATGCATATATGTAGTTATGTACATCGTGCGTTATACGGGCTGTCCGATAACTCCCGGTATAATCGACTGGATACTGGCTGACCGAGTCAATAAGGGATGCTTGTCGCTTAATCATTTTATCAGAGCGTGTCCTGTACGAATTTTATAAAACTGTATCTTCGGCCAGTTAGCTGCGGTGCTCTCTTCGTAAAGTGTACAATGACCTGAATTAATTTCAGACCAGCTTTGGTAATTAGATCTAAAAAATGTGGCACGTGCACGTAGGGCCAGGTACCGGTCACGAATGGAAACGGTTGATCGTAGATTTGCTCACCGTATCACGTTCTCATCATCACGATTTTCACGAACTTTTTTTTATTAGAAGGATTCAATGGATCGATTTAGAAATATACAGGCTTGTTCTTCTCGTATAGAAGTACATCTCTGGATTTTTTCATTAAAACCCATCCACTAGAACCGGAGTTATTAAATGTCAAATATTGTGAAAATATGTCAAGGGGTACCCCTTCAAAATTTGGTCAAAAGTTGAAAGGTTGCAGATCGGGTTGAAAATACTCTCACACGTTCTACTCATATACTAATGCATTTACCCAGGTTTTCAGATTTTTCTATGCATTAGTTTCCGACAAACAGCAATTTCAAAAAATCATCAAAATTTACCCTTCAAAATTTCGCAAAAATTAAAAGTCTCCCGATCGGGTTGAAAGTATGCTCAGATAATCTCCTCATATAGTAGAACATTTACCCAGGGTTTCAGATTTTTCTATACGTTAGATCCTTAGAAACAGCAACTTGAAAAAATCGTAAAAATGTGAAGGGGTACCCCTTCAAAATTTCGCAAAAATTAAAAATCTCCCGATCGGGTTGAACACATGCTCAGATATTCTCCTCATATAGTAGAACATTTACCCAGGGTTCCAGATTTTTCTATTCATTAGAGTCTGAGAGACACTAATTTGAAAAATTTGCCAAAAATTGAAAGTCGGCAGATCGGGTTGAAAATATGTTCACATATTCTCGGGATATAGTAGTACAATTTATCCAAGTTTTCAGATCTATCCATACCTCAGTTTTCGAGGAAGAAGGTATAGAACATCGCATTTACTTATTTCGTATGATGAATTATATTTATTAGGCAAAAGTTAATACCGTATTCTTGTTGAGTGTCAAGACAACTTTGAATCGATCTAGTAGTTCCTTAAGCTAAAATAAAATTGCAATTTAAATAGTGAATGACAGCTACTTTTTAAATTCTTCGTAACGCTAGAATTTGCTAATTCTCCATGAATAATCATTTAATTAGAATGTTTATAAATAAACTGTCTCGAATGACCGTCGATCACAGTTAACTGGTTAAATGATGCATTTGGATGATCTAATCGTTAGGGCGTGTGCCAATTCGTCTCACCATTGGGTCATATAATGAGTGCTAATGATGAAAACCGGTGAGGAGGTGCGATTCGTCTCGGTGCTGTTCAGGCCAGGGTCAGTTCCGTTGGTCTCCATGCCTTCGGGTTAATTTCCACGCCTCCGCTGTCCGGGAACCCTTAAACTTTCGAACTCCGGGCCAGTCACCTGTGAAGCATCCTGAAAAAATGATTGGCAGTTGTGACCGACGAAAGGGTGACTTTTCTAAAAATGAAATTAATCGGGTGATCTATCGGAGCTCGAAACCCGTAGACAGGTCGACCCGCGATTGAAAACGTCCCACTAGGTCATTCTAATCGATGTTTCCGAGGGTTGTTTAAAAAATGTTTTAGCTCGGAGGAGAGCTTATTAGCCTCTTGTGAAGTCCAGATTTCAAGTGAAATACGCAATAAAAATCTGAATCTGATCGAGTCCCTTTGAAGGTGGGAGGATACTCGTCTCTACATTGATATTCATTTATTTCAAGAACTATTCAGACTTTTTTTTAGCTTTAATACTCGTTTAAAGAACGATATCTGGGTCTCGGGCCTGTCGTCTTCCATTAGATTTTTGTACAAGATACATTTTTTGCCGCGATTTCTTTTACCGTTCGAGAGTCGCGATAACTATCGAACTTTTGAGATTCCACGCGGTTTTACGCGCTCCCCGAACATCGATATACACCTCCTCGTATTCGGATTTATTTATAGAATTTCGCGGTCGAATTTTCCGAATCTCTCTCCTCTTTAGCAAATTGAAGAAGAGGGCCCCGGGTATCGGGGAGCTCAATCTTGACGTTAAAAGTTTTATCTCGATGTCAGGTTTCGTTCGGTAGTTGCGGATGCTTTTTTTCATTTTTTCCTTTCTGTTATTCGGGCGAAGTCAAACGAGCCATCCGTGACACCTGTCGTCGAGTTTCCCTCGCGCGTCTGTGTCCGCGTGTGTGAGAACACGTGGGGACGCGAAACGGACGGGAGATAATGAAAGTGGAGCCAGATGCGGGGAGGAAATAGGGGCTAAGATCGCGGATCTTTGAAACGGCGTAACCGAGTGAAAAATAATAATCGCGCGAGAGCGGATCGGGCCGTCGGTCGAGCGGGCAACTCAGCTTCTGGCGACGGAATTTCGTAACGACGGTAAGCGCAGCGGTAATAGAAAAATGATAAGCAAAAGATTTTAGCAAAAAAATCGGGGATTCACGAGCTCGCTTGAAAAGGCGAGAGGAGCTCCTCGTGTTTCCGAGGATCCAACCGAATCTCGTTGAACGAATTTCCTATTCAGGAGCGATGCTGGTAATCGCGAGCCAGCCGTCGGTTATAAAAAATTCGTACGAATTCAGACGAGACGAGAGGTTGATCAAATTTTCTTTGAGAATCGTTCCGACGGATCAGATTCACCTTTCTCTTGTAATCAGCTATCGTAATCACAGGTTTTATTAGGCCGCCGGTTGTACGAGACGTAGCTCTCAGTTTCTATTTTACGGTTTATCGCGTGTCGTCTCATCTCGGTTTGTCAATCGGAACGAAAATGAAATAACGATTTATTTTACGCAACCGTAAGCAGCGAAGACATTTCTATCCACTATTTGTTTGGTCATCATTTTTAAGTCTCGTACAACCTTAATGGGTTATCGTATGAAAACCGTTCGATACGTTTCAACCGGGCACTCCACACGCACACGGTTTCAATTAAGAGATTGTTCGGAGGAATGCGATTCGGGGAAATTGGAAATCTCGCGCTTAAAAGCTGCGGCACGATTTTTTCCCACGAAGCTAGATCGGCGCGGAGCTATTTAGTCCGAGGGAAGAAGTCAGCTGATTGAATATCCTCGGGCAAGCGGAGATGGAAAGTCCGTCGCGTCGGAATTAGATCAATGTATAACTACACAAATATATATTTTCCTCCTCGGCGGGTGAAAGGAAGGAAAAACGAGTGGCAAACTCGTTTTCGTGCCTTTTCCCTTCCCGCTTAACCCTAATAAGATTCTTCGATTAATCCGCATCGACCGACCGCCGTCGTTTCTTCTGGCTCCCTAGCCGAATTTCTTACGCCCGCTGCGTCTCGAGAAACGGTCTTCCTCGCCCCGCTACCTTTTTACCCGATAAAATATGTTCGATTAGTGGCACCGTTATTATATGCAGCGGTAAACGTCACGAACATTTTTACAGCGTGTATAAATTATCGTGAGTGCTTGAGAGCTCGTTTAAAAGCTTGTCAAGTTTCCAGGCCCAGTTTCATAAATAGAAGAGGAAAAAAGGAAGTCGGAAGGAAGAAGTAGCCGGGAAATGCTTTTACGGTTTGAAACATTGAAGATACAATAAAATTATAGTAGTTAGCGAGACGCGTCGTGATCGCGTTACGGTACGAGAGAGAGGCCTTCTTGTTTGTTTTCACCAATTTTCTGAAATGTTGTCTCGGCCTCTGGTGAGGCACCGAGCTAAATTAAATTTGTTCCCGACCTAATTATGAAATAATTTCCGCGAGACTACTATTTGCCCCCGAGCCTCTATTACGTTGGCTCTCATGCTCGGCGCGTCGCTTTGGGAAAAAATTTGAATACAACCAAGTCAATTTTCGCGGGATAATTGATATTAAAAGAGGCAAGTGTCCTTTTAATGGAACCGTCGGGGCATTAAGGAGCTCTCTTGCCTATTTTCGCCCTCTAAGCGGACATATTGCCATCGATTCCCCCTTTTGTGTATCGAGGTTCTCATAAACCGGCTGCCTAATCGTGCCTCGAGTCTTAATCCTGTACAATCCGCGCGAAAAGTAGACGGCCCTCACGGTTTTCGCCTCTCATCGAATCGTTAAACGTTAACTTCGCGACATTACCAACTTTTATAGACGTTTCGATTTTAATTAAATTATAACTCCGTATTAAAACCGGGATGCTTTTTATCGGAGTTATAGCCGTTTGATAAGGATTTTTTTAATTACGATCTCGCGTAAAATAGGGTATAAATAGAAGCTTATTTACCTTGCCTGGGCAGAGGTAGGCCAACCAGGTTTCCGAATCTTCAGTTCTCGCGCCACTTGGATTCAGTCCTTGTTTCCATTTTCCTCTCTTCGTTTTACACAGAACTTCTCCCAACTCGATTTAAACCGGAGTTCATTCGTATCAACGGGTACACTAAAGATCTCATCCTATGAAAATTAGTTGAAACAAGCCGATTGCAAGCGTGACGACGGTACGAGATGATAAAAGAAAAAAGAAAAAAAGGAGATGTCGAGGTATCGCGATTCTCCGTAGGATTTCTTGGGTCTGAATAGATCAAAGAAACCCTCGGGGACTGAATTTTCACGGGTGAAACGTTCCCATCGTCACTCGAATGAACAATTCGCTTCTGTTCGAACGAAGAATTTTCTTATTTGATATTTGAGCGAGCGATTCCTCTTGGAAACCCGTGCAACTTCCAGTTGAATTCTTTCGACAACTCCGAGTGTTTTCGTCACTCGAATTCCCTGTAAGTTCTCGTATCGAAGTAGGACTGATTCGATCAGATGGGTCAAATTATTTTAGAGGTCTTTTAAAGAACTCTGAAAGTTCCAGGATGTCCCTTTAAAATGGATTTAAAGAGACATTTCGATTGGTTCGAATCGACGATGGACTCGTGTACCAAATGAATCTCGTACATCCACTACGACTCGTAATTACGAGTCAATTCCATTTTTGCTGTTCCTAATTTTTTCGCGAAGCAGATTTTAACTGGTCCAGATCGAAGTATCCGCGATCCAGCTTCGACCTCTGGCTGTCTGTCGAGGATTCATACAATTTCCACGTGACCCTTTTTCAATGATATTCATCTCCAGTTCGATTTTAATCGGTCAAAACCATCTATCTGTGTTTGGATCTGTGTTTGGAAAGTTCGCGACGGAACTTGTTTATTTAAACGCGAAATGCTCGAAGATCCCCAGGTAAATCGTGACTGATCCTTTCGGTCAGCACGATTCCCGATTACCTGATAACGAGTTCTACGAAAGCGCGGGAGCTTTAGGACTTCCGGTCACGTTTGGCTCTCGTTCGGTCCGCGGAGGCGGGATTCGAAGCGGGAGCGGGTAAAACACGCGACTGAGCGGAGAATTCGAGCAGGAGACACGATTTACCCTGGTTCAACCCTCTTTTCCACCCCCGACAGACGCTTGCGCGTTACGAACCGTCCCCCCCGTCGCGTATAACCCTTTGCAGAAATTCTGCTCGCCCGTCTCAGCAACAAGTATAGAACGCGATGTCCGCGTGTATCGAGTACACGGCTCGCGTCAATGTGGGCGAGCATGCACCGTTGTCGTTACTGTAACAGCGGATGATACTCGATGGTGTTTCATTCTATTTTGCGAATCGATTGAAACTTATAAGTAGACTAAGGATTTTTGTTTTGTCGTTCGGATATTATTTTATTTTATTCG
>SHCU01000186.1:92994-104433 GCA_004307685.1 Ceratina australensis | reverse complement strand
AGGCGAGATACGATTATCTTCCTCGTTGGTAAGGCACGTATCTAACAATAAGCCGCTTCGAGTATTTCGGCTCATTCACGTTTCGACGATTCGTTCCACGCGCAGCAGATGTCGGGCTTGGTCGGGGTCGCGAACCGACAAACAACTTAATTACAGGAATGCATGAATTTCATTACTCGTACGCGTAGCAAATTAAACTCGTAGGAAAGTTCTCACGAATTTACATGCACCGGAACAGAGCGGACAATCGAGCGAGTTTCGTTGTTCGCACGCTTGAGCCTCTGTTACAAATTGCAGTTCCGTCGCGCGCGCAGAAAAACTGGCGAGACTGTTTAAAAGTGCGAAGGACAGAACGAATCGGTATCCGGCGCGATCGGAATCTCGTGGACGATCAATAGATAGCTAAATGAAACTTCCCCCTTTACCCGCGCGAAACAGGAAATCTGTATTAACATTTATTTGATCGGGAACAATCGTTCGCCGATGATCATTTCTGTAATTCCGATTTCTTTGCGAATCAGCGGTATAATGATCGATGGTCAGTGATACGCATTGATTTCGCTCGTCGAATCGAAGGAAAACAAAATTTTCATAAATATTCAACAGCTCGCATCCGATTAGCGGCGTTATTATCAATGAATCATTAATCGCATGCGTCTTGGATCGATGATTTAGAATAAACGTTTCTTTCAATTGTTCGAATCAATTCTTAGAAACGTTTTAAACAAGATTTCTCGCGGGATAATCGGGTTTTCATCGAGATCTCATCCGCCGCGTTACAAATCGGCCGTAAAGAATAGACGCGGCACAAATAATAAATCAGGCTAGCAATCTGTTCCATCCACATCGTTATCTTAAACCTTTCACGGTTTACGCTATCACGTTAATAGAGATAATCAAAAATATTTGTCATTGTCGCATCGTTGATGCCGATCACCATTTATCATCGTCGATCAGCCTCGTTTTTCCCAGGCCGTGGAACGTACAAATCAAAGTACAGGCTGACCGATAAACCTCATAATAACGATGATAATACATAATAATCGGGATCTGTCGATTATGATTCTTATATCTGGTGAATGGATCGAATAGATGCGCGAAATCAAAAGAATCACGCGTAATGGAAAAATAAATTGTTTTTCGTTTGTCAACGGTACGTTTTATTTGATCTCACTCACCGGTGTCATTCTCGTGGGCCTGGAGTCCATCGCCAACGTCTTCAGTGGCCGTCGAGACAGCTGAGGAAGCAAACAATTGATCGTATCAATAGTCTATCTTTGCTTTGCAATTAGCTTCGTTTTATATTTACTTCCAAAAATAGTCAAGCTAATTTGATTTCTACGCGAGTCTCACGAGATTACCGATCGCGAGAACTCTAGAGCAAGCTTAGGAGATTGCCGGTGACCTGTCGGTTCGGAAACCTGATAACGGCTGCATCGCTGCACGTTTGAGGCTCTCGCGTCCACTTGCACGTCCAAGTGGCACGAGTATTCGATTTTCATTTGTCTGTTAGCGTAAAAAAACTGGCAGGTGCAGCGCGCGTATCTCCGCGATGCTCTTAGATTTAATTCTCGACGACGAGCGACCGGAGGTCTCGCGCGCAGGATAAGATATCCTCGAAATCTGTTTCCGAATTAAACTCTGATTTAGAGGTTTAACGCTGATCTCGGATCAAAAGGAGATCCTGTTATCAGTCCGGTTGTCATTCCATTTAACGCGCGCAACCGCGTGATAGACAATTACCTACCGACTTCGGCATGCTGAATGGAGAATTCCAGCATAATAGGCTCGCGGATCGGATCTCGAATATCTCGAGTCTCGTGACCGAATCCCGTGACTGTACACAATTTTGCTATACACCACTGTACACACCGACTATACACGGTCCAACGGTATAGTTAATCGAATTCGAAGGCTCGCAAAGGCGTTCGGCCCTCACGGAACGACGCATATGGACACTATTGTGGCAACAACCACCGTGAACAACGCGAACAACGACTATACGGGGCCGACGAAAAAAGCAAAACGCCGACTGTACCCGCTCTAAACTATATTATGCCTATTTCTCTTGGGGACGAGGCTCACAATCAGCGCCGCACGGCTCGAAACTCGCAATCAACTCAACTAAACTTGTTGACTGTCTTTCTGTCTGTCTGTCTGTCTTGCTCGTTCACTCACTGTCTATCTGTCAACTCCTTGAGACGCGCAGTGAGAGGAAGGGAGACCGAGGCCCGAACGATGGAGGGAGAGGACGGCGCGTCCGCGGTGGAAGCGAGACGGGTAGACATGTAGTTTTAACTTAACGATGATCGTTAGCCTTCGAATGATTTCCGGGTTAATGCGACTACTTAAAAAGAAAAACTCGAGACCTCGCCTCATGGTCACCAATTCCACGGTACGCTCGCTACGTACGAATATAAAATACATAGTCACTTTTTACGTACGTTACGCGCGTCGGTTCGGTTTCAACGACGGATAGATAAATAGATAGATGGATAGAGAGAGAGGAGGTTTCGAGCACCGCACGTACAGATTATAAACGCTATGCAAATGTATATAATAAAATATAAAACCGTCTGGCACGCATGTTAATTATTTGACGGTTTTCTATCGACAACGTAATGGGAATGATAAATTAAACAGGGGAGAATAATATTTCACGGTCCGTACCTATCGCCTCCTTTTCCTCCTCCGCTGTTAGATATGAATCATTTTCAGTCCGTAAGAGACATAGAGAAGAGAGCCCACATGGGTAATTGCGGCTGTCAGATTGTCAGACAACAGGACGTGACGTAATTTAAAACGTCACGTCAATATAATTCGTACCTGTCCATAGCGTTCATCTTCACGGTCTAAAGCAGAGAGTGGTACATTTTAATTTGAGTTGCGCTGAAAAATTCTTATCGAGTCTCTTCGCATACCCGAAATGTTCGCGTCGGCTCGATCCGGGAACGTTCGAACGAGGATAACGTCACCCGCTCTCGACATTTTCGATATTCCTTATTACGATGAGTTGAAACGTTTTCTCCGGTTCTTGGGGCAAGATCCCCATCAGAACGAGTCCGTCAGATTCGCGATAGTCGCCGTTATGGTTGTCAGCGCCGCGGGGATTTTCATTCCTACGGTGAGAAAAAAACATTTAGAACGAATCGAAGCGACGATAAAAATTCACGCGATTTCCAGTCGCTAGAGCTGTACGTGTCGATGAAAAAGAAAGACATGGACGCTGTGATCGAGTGTCTGCCGCATTTAATAGCAACCGTGACCAGCGTGGTCAAAATATTGAATCTATATTTTTATAGAGAGAACGTACGTATGTTCTAATCGATCAATTATTTAACGAATCTTATCTATCAAATAAATCTTGGCTGAAAGTTTAAAAGGATGTTTAATATGATCGTCGGGGAGTGGTACCGGTTGAGGTCCGAAGGGGAATTGGAGGTTTTGGAAACGATCACGACGCGCGGTAGCCGGGTGGCTCGTTTCTACAGAAGTGAGTTCCTCGCGAAATTATTACGACTTCCTCACCGACTCCGGCCTTATTTTTTCGTTAGACACGCTATTGATATTTACGGTCCTGTTCGTATCGGTGCCAATGCTCTTTCCAATTATGGACGTGATCGCGCCTTTAAATGAGACCAGACCGAGGCAACAGATGCTAAGGGTCAACTATCTGCTCTTCGACGCCGATGAATACTTCTTCTACGTTTATCTCCAACTGTCTTGGTCGGCCGTGGTGGTAGTTTCGATCATAGTGACAGTGGATTCCCTTTATATCGTCATAATCCATCACAACAGTGGCCTGTTCGCCGTCTGCGGGTACTGAAAAAAGTACATATCCGACTTGCATATTCGGCTCTGTTATTTTTGTTCGTTTGCCAGGTGTAAATTGCAAAAGGCGACTACGTCTCAGGACGAGCGAGTAGAGAACGAACCGAGGATGCACGAGAAGTTCCGCAAATGTATTCTCGCCCACAAAGAGGCTATCGAGTTCGTATTCCGATCCGCGACACTTGGACCGACCACTTAAGATCCGATTGATCCTTATAAGTTGTATCAAACCATTTATCGCCACTATCTCTACCGAAGGTGCCGAGAGACACCTCTTCGCCGCGTAGTGGTTCAAGTTTTCCTCAATTAAATTCAATTGCTTCTACGATCCGTCTCGTCGAACATTTAATTGAGGAAAAACTGAAGTTAATATTTTCACACCCTCGACAAAGATAATATTCATATTTTTCGCGCGTATTTAAATAATTGAATTTCGTTTAGGTTTTACGATTCTCTGAATGAAAGCAGCCGCAACAGCTACTTGCTCCAGGTCGGATTGAATATGATGGGCATCAGCGTCACTGCCGTCCAGGTACAATAAAAGATTGTAGCCGATCCTCCAGCGGTTACTTTCGATGCTCATTCTAGACGGTCGTGAACCTGGACAAACCCGAGGAAGCGATCAGGACAGGGATCTTCCTCGGGGCGGAACAGTTCCACCTTTTCGTTATAAGCCTGCCAGGGCAAGTCCTTATCGATCATTGTTCCCAGCTCGCGGATGACATGTATGTCGTTTCCTTTATAAATCGTATACTGGCTGACACTTGAATGATACTTTGCGGTAGATACGGTTCCACTTGGTACAAAGCGCCTGTCAGGATCCAGAGGATGCTGTACACGATGCAAATCCGCAGCGGCAGGCGCTCCGCTTTAACCGCCGGCGGATTATACGAGATGAACATAGAGAATTTTGGAATTGTGAGTAAGACCGAAAGAGTCAAACAGGTTGCTCGGCCTGTTATCAGGTCTATCGTCACCTGCGTTTCTTTGGTATTTCGATATAAATTTCTTCGTTTCATTATTGTTTCAAGACATTCAAGACGTGCATGTCGTACTTCACCATGCTGATGTCCCTTAAGGAGTGAATAAACCGATCGAGTGCATATCGCACGCTTTCAATAAAAATGGCACAGGATTCGATAAGTGCGTTTCTATCGCAAGCGTGTGATATCACGTTAAAGATCTATAAAATTGTTCTCGTTGAGTAGTTGTAAAACTGTTACACAGAGATGAACGTATCACGTATTTAAATGTACATGTAACATGCTAAGTTAGTTATGTTTCAAGATATTTAATAAAACCGAAGTTGAAGAATGGAAAACTGCAACTGGAAGCTGACATTACGTTTGCCTCTATTCTATGTGGAAACGTAGGTAAAAGTTGTCAGTTGGTTCGCGCTATCGAACATCGCGTATGCAGACCTAATTTTTGTCTATAGGAGAATACAGAGAATACAGTAGCTATGCTGACAATCATAGCTGTCAGATTGTCAACCGATCAGACGCGACGTAATCACGTAGAATCACGGCGATATATCGATATGATGAGCACCTGTCCGGGTACAATTTTATTTTCCGCAATAAGCCAGTTTCAACTGACCCTCATCTCGTTCGGAAGTTTTCGTTTCAGTTTCCGTGGATGCAAAATGCACCCTCGCGAAAACAGTAAAAAAACTGCGGACAGGGATAATTTTCTCGATATATTCGACATCCCTTGTTACGCCGAGCTAAAGAACTTCCTGAGACTCGTAGCGTTGGACCCTCACCAGCAGGATGCCACCAGGATAGCGATGATGGTCGTGATACTTGTTAGCATCGCGGCAGTAATTATCCCCTCGGTAAGGGAACATAGTTTGACGGGGGGAACACTCGCGACGGGGCATGAATTTACTAACCACGGTAGATTCAGCCCGTCGTGAACGCGTCGAGTCGTCCAGTTGTTTCCCATAAAAACTATAGGATCGTAGAATAAGAGATCCGAGTCTGCAATTTCGTCGACGATTTTGTCGTTTGATCGACAAGAAAGTCGATTGTCAATCGAATAATACCGTGCCTCTTCTTGATACGTCCAGTTACTGGAAGTTTATCTGTCGGTACGAAGGAAAGACATAAACGGCGTGATCGAGTGTCTGCCTCATTTGACGGCCAGCATGACCGGCCTGATCAAGATCGTCAATTTCTGCATCTACAGAGACAACGTACGTCCTAATTTCTCAAATTAATCGATCAATCGTTTCACAGATACATCGTATTTATTGAAATTGCATTGCGAATATTGTTCAAGTTTAAAAATATGTTCAATATAATTACGGCCGAGTGGCAACAGCTAAAGTCGAAGCAATTCGAAGTTTTGGAAACGGTTACGACGGAGGGGAGACTGTTCGCGCGTCTTTACCGAAGTGAGTGTGAGAGCACGTAGCGAGAGAAACGAGATTCGTTAGTTGCCTAGAAAAAAATAGAAACGAATAGATTAAACAGACGTGAGAAGTCGCTGACACTAAAAAAGCCTTGCCAAAGAAAAGAATCGGCGATCTCCCGATGCCCGCGGATTTAAAACCTCGAATCTGCTCTTCTCAGATTCCCTTTTATTCGTGTTGGCCCTCTTCGTGACGGTACCGATGCTTCCTCCGCTTCTGGACGTGGTAGCACCTTTGAACGAGACCAGACCGAGGCCACAGACGATGAGAGTTAACTATGTATTGTTCGATGCCGACGACTACTTCTTTTACGTCTACCTTCAGTTGTCCTGGTCGGCAGCCGTGGTCGTCACCGTCATAGTGACCGTCGACTCGCTATACATCCTGGTCATCTATCATAACTGCGCCCAGTTCGCCGTTTGCGGGTATCAGAATTTAATCGTATCTCTTTTCGCAAATTCGGCTTATAGCTGAATCACGTTCTATCCGGAATTATCCTGTCAGGTTCAAGGTGCAAGAGGCGACCGAGTATAAAACATCGTTGACGAACGACGATTCCGAGATGTTCGAGAAATTCCGGGAATGCGTGAACTTCCACAAGAAAGCCTTACTGTGAGCTGGAGACTTGTTAAACCCCTTTGCACTCGAGGAATTTTACACAAAAATTACTTATGTAACGCTTTTATATAAATAAGCTGTGCGCATTATATTTTACTAAATGATAATAATAGAAAATTACTACTAATTTTTTCCTTCGACAATTATTTCTCTATATTTGACAATTAATTTATAGAACAAGCGGTGACCGTGCGGTCAGGTCTCCAGTGCAAAGGATTAATCTTGATTAAAATCTAAATAAGATGATAAGAAGAATAGTTTGATTTAACTTCGCCTAGGTTTTACGATAGTTTATGCAAGAGCAGCAGTAACAGCTACCTATTCCAGGTCGGGCTGAACATGATAGGCATCACCGCGACTGCTTTTCAAGTAAATTTAAACTCAGATTCTCAAAATTCTTCGAGTCCAGTAAAAACAGTTAACTGTGTTTTAGACAATGGCGAACCTCGACAAACCCGAGGAGGCTCTTCGAGCCGGGTTTTTCCTCGGTGGGAACCAGTTCCACTTGTTCGTTATCAGCTGGCCGGGACAGGTCCTCATCGACTATTCTTCCCAACTTGAGAGCGACATGTACGTGTCGTCATCGTTACTTGCATGTACCATTCAAATTACGGGTTACTACCCGCGTTTGATCGATAAATCAATGTATGAGTCACGGCTGTGCGCATCAGTGTTCCCGTGTCCGCTCGTATCGTATCCGTTTGTCCTGGCGTTTTCCAATGTCTTATCATCCAATGATAAAGCTAACCGAATACTGCGTCTGCTGTTCACGTCGATTCGACGCGCGGATGCTGGGCTTTGAATAAATGCCCGAGGATCAAGCTTCCTAAATCAACTGGAGATTTGATTTTATCACAGATATGGATCCACGTGGTACGATTTACCTGTTAGGCTTCAAAAGCTACTTCGCGCGATGCAAGTCCGCAGTGGCAAGCGATCGACTCTAACCGCTGGCGGATTGTACGAGATGAATATGGAGAACTTTGGGATAGTGAGTATAAGCAAGACAATTATTAAACTCTTGAAACGATCAATTGATTTCAATTTCATAAACGCTCGAAATAGTTACCGGTCCTAGTTGCACTGTAACCGCTTATTACCACTTACCGATATTCCGGTTATGGGAAGAATCTCTCGGCGTAGGAACAGGGAACAGATTCTTCGTAATTCACGCACCACACTTATTTCGACGATCACTTAGCACTAAATTAGAATTACGAGAATAATCAGCTGATACAAACCGGAGAGCCGTTAACACGATGAACGCATCGATATATCGTGTGCTCCTCCCTATACATCGATTTCGTATCGTTTCAAAAATCGATCGAATTCGTATCGTTTCAAATTTTCCAAGCCGAAAGCCTCGAATCTTTGATATTTATTTTGTTTACATATTCCAGACGTTTTAACGCGAATTAAAATGATTGTTTACGATTTTAATATCGTACCGCTATTTTAAAAAATTAACGAGAACACAACCTATTTGTGTATACTTCATTTGGCGGGAAAATGTGGAAGAAACTATAGTTCTCTAATTATGCGCGCTCAGTATACGAACACGAATCGTAATGAATATAGCTCGAGCCTGATGAAAAAATTTCGTTCTGTTTCAAGACGTTCAAGACGTGTATATCCTACTTCACCATGCTGATGTCGCTTAGGGAATAGATAAGTACAGAAATTTATATTACCGTTAACAATAAACGATGTAGAAAGTTGAACGAAATAATCACAGTTTATTCCTAGTCGTTATTTATCCATTTTATTTAAGTTCACAGTAAAACAGGTAATGATTCATCTTAATCTAGATACCCTTAATTAAACGTTAAATATTACAATTGCATTTATACTGATAATTATCGTTGACACCTTCGCAATTAATTAATTGTCCTTCTTCATACGATTCGAAGTCATTCTATATATTATAGAGTCCCTCCCAGGGTCCATCTGCGATATGGCAACTGTACAGAAATATTTATTTGTTACACAGGGCCTACTCTGTAAATTATATTAGAAAATAAGCTACTCACTGCTAATAGCAATTAGGGAGAGCCAAAACACCACGCCGAACCATAATAGAATATTAAAAATCACTGGATAATCGTCCGAATAATCCTTAGATAAGTTTTTTACATACTGAAACAGAAACAACTGTTTGAGTTCTGAGATTCAACAGAGGTTCGAGAATCATCTCGCAACTTTCTACTAGAACGGGTAGCGTAAATCATCAGGCGCTGAAACGTGTCTACTTCGATAACAAAAATAAATGATTAGCTACAAAATTATACGTCTACTGCGTAACGAAAGAACTGAATTGAAATTAATTTTTACATGCAAGTAAA
Organism: Ceratina australensis; assembly: GCA_004307685.1. NCBI lineage: Eukaryota > Metazoa > Arthropoda > Insecta > Hymenoptera > Apidae > Ceratina > Ceratina australensis. Next base: position 95,226 of record SHCU01000186.1, on the reverse strand, counting down.
GTAAGCACGTACGTATACGCATACGAACGTACCTTGATAACATTATTAGCATTGTTATTATTATCATTAGTTTCCTTATTATCTACCGTCACAGTGTTATTCTGATCACGTTTAGCTTCCAAAGGAGATTCTGTCTCTAAATTATTAGTCGTTTTATTTTCCTATAAAACATTGTACTTTCTCATTAGTTAAATCGATCTACGAGTATTGTACGCAGAAAACAGACGCGTCCATACATTACGCCTCTCCCCTTTTCATAAAATTAATTATGTTCATTTAATTATCAAATACATACTACTTGTTCCGGCTCTGCGTCTCGTTTCTGTCTGTCCAGCGAACGAACGTGATGCACTTTACTAGCGTCGTTCGTGAATGCCACGATCAATACCTGAATCGTAATTAATAATTAACATTAACGATAATAAAAGCCAGATTTCCGAACTACTTACTTGGCCATCGTAGGCTTGGATGAAAGCATCGTGGATCACGTTTAACGCGTTGTTCAACAAACTTAGAGCCTCTCTAGAGCTAGTGGAGTTGGACCCATGGGCATCGAACACTGGCCGCAGACCAGAGACGACCAGCCAATAGATATCAGGCCTAGAATCTGGTTTAATAGCAGACGGAGCCTTGTTGGCTATGGCATGAAGCAGCTGCACCTCTTCCAGATACTTTCTATCTTCCTCGCTTCTAAGATTCAAAGCTGTCAACGAAGTTTCATCTATGGGCGTGGGTTTTAATTCTCCTAAGGCTGACTGACCCAACTACGATGCGGACATCACGAGAATTATTACGTGTATTATACGATTATCAACGAGAAACACGCGAAATATACTAACGGCATCTAATCCGTCGCCCAGGGATATTCTGACTAGAGTATTGTTATTGTCTCTCTCTTCTAAACGTTCTCTCAAGGCTTGCCAAGTGGTTTCCTCTACTTCGTTCACGTTCAACGGATACTTTTTACCTCTTGGTATGTCCAAGGAGTCTACGCCTTCGATGGCCACAGCCACGACGGCCTCTGGAAGGGAGAATGGATCTGTTATGGAAATACCGCTCCATACTCCTCTCTGAAATAACCGTAATCGCGTTCATTATTCAATGGTAAAATATTGTACGATGAGAAACGTGATACGTACTAGTTTCACGGTGAAGCCCAAAGCTGCTGCCAAAACTTCCTTCAACAAACTCTGTTCGACTTCTTCGTTCCCATTAAATAAGACACTGTTCGGGCTATGGAGAACCACAAAATCACCGTGGGCTTTAACTGAAAATTGAACAGAACTTTAACACTGCCATTATCACGCGAAATATGTATGATCGTACCTGTGGCCGAAATGATAAACAAGCCTACTAAAAGTTTGAAAGGTATTAACTTAAACATGTTCACAGCGCTTCGAAATTCACACGGTATTTAATTTTCTCAAATTGATCTCACTCCTCGAATTCTATTCAGGTACTTCGGGATTTGTTCAGGGCCAAAAATTAACACAATCGACAGACACTCCCAAAAACTGTTGGGAGGAATAACGATCAGCTGATGCTTGTCCACGTGACTGCCAGTATCTCCTTACGCGACACAGACAAACGTGCCCTGAATGCGTGCAAACACTGGCGGAGCAAATCGACAAAATTGCACGTTAATAAAAGCTTCGTAAAAATATCTTCCTGGAATTTACTGAAATAAAGGATTTGTGCGTATGAACATGAATGGATGTTCTTTTTAAGATTTACGATATAAGAATATCTGCTCAATCTTTTGTTCTGTCACACCCGATGTATATGAACAGTTTTGTAAGATTTGAGGTAAGATTTAATAGAAGCGTTAAGGGTAACAGTTTTATAGAGGGGAATCATATTGGAGTTTGAAATAGTATTAACACGTGTATCTCAGTTTCTGGCAGGTCGATGTTATTATTGAATTGCAGTTGAGAATTCTCAAGTCTTTTAAAGCACACTGTACATATGAACGTACAGCTAGGGGCAGCGAATCGTAGCCACCTCGTTTGGCTGTGTGCGTCCCCTAGGCGGACGAAATTTAAAAAGAGTATGAAGTCTAGGCTTTGATATTGCAATGCTCGAAGCAGAATATACTGTTTGACGTAGACATAATTTTCACGTTTGAAAGTGACAACATCTTTAACCTGCGTGAAAATAAATATTTGTATGTATAATTTGTTAATGTGAATTGTGAAATTATTTCCAATCTGTTTAATCGTTGCAGGTAGCTAA
>SHCU01000186.1:42487-58208 GCA_004307685.1 Ceratina australensis | reverse complement strand
TCGAATCATTAATTATCATTGTTTTTATTTAAGGGCTCGTACATCCTTAAATATCGCCGAGAATCATCATTCGTTGCTCGTTTGCCCGTCGCTTCGGGTTTTCCTTACTTTTTTCTTTTCCGGGAACGAGCGTACACAAACACAGCTCGTCTGATCACGTGAACATGTATACAGATACGCGCAAACACATCGTAAACTGAAATCCGCGTTCACTTGTTACACCCGTAATCGAGTTATTTAACGTATTTTCGACATCACTGTACGTATAAACTTCGGTATTTAATTACCCGAGTGAAAAAACAAAGCGACTAATTTATGTATTTCGAATCTTTTGATAAAAATGGCGTTCAGCGATATTTAATTGATCGTTCACAGTCACACGGTTGGACGCATCTCAAATAAAATTTCGCGATGATTCGTTAAATGCAAAATCTATCTCCGAAGTCTAATTTCAGTTTCGAATGTTTCGATAAAAACAAAAAAAATGGCGTCGGTCGCTATATAGGAATTGATCGATACACGCTCGATCGCACAGTCACCACATTTCACTTAATATAATTCGTCTCGCAACAATTAAAATAATTAAACATATTTATTGGTACATCGGTTATGTCACGAGGAGGAATCAATTAATTTAGTAAATACACCGCGAATTATTACTTATCACTGTCCAGTTTCCTCGTACTCGTATCATGTCCAAGGACTCGACTGTTCACGCGTGTCTCAATATGGTGGAATGCCTACGTACTGCGCGATAATCGAACGCAGCACAGCATACTTACACGTATACATACACGATGATGATGATACGCTGTACGATGGCTGATTGACTTCCAAGTTTCGCACGCAGACATAGGAAACGTGACGCGCGTACGTCAAGTAGCGAGAAAGCGTTGAGGATAGAGAGAGAGAGAGAGAGAGAGACGGATTTTCTATGTGCGCGCGTAAACCGGGCCCGGAATCCAATCCAATCAGCATTCCGTAAAACGGGAAGAGTGGGCGAAAAAGACGAAAAATCGGGGAATATCCCTGCTCACTATCATATGTACACAAATTCTCTATTGCTATCTGAAATCTAACGCTATACTTTTATTTTTACTTATATTTTTTCGCGCGATAAGCATTTGCTTGCGAGGACTTTGAGGTGAAGTACGATTAGTATTTTTGCGCGTCATTTAGATTTGTTTTTCTATCGAAAATCGAGCGCTATCTCGAGCTCCGCTAATTCCCAGCGATAAACGTTTCGGAGGAAATTTAATGATTATTTTCTGTTCGCCAGGAATCGAAATGCAGTGCCGAATTCGAATGGCACACGAATGTCACTTGTTCCTGTAGCAGGTCTACCTCTGGGAATTCGAGTTCGCAGGGAAATAACGCTACTCCGATTGTTTCTTCTACTTCTAGTCACGGTAAGTGTACTAGGAAACAAGATATTTTGACGATAACGGAGTACAATTATACGCAAAATCCACGCTGGAAGCGATTGCCGGTAAAACTTGGCGTCTCTTCTTCTAGCCTCTATCGTTATCGCGTACAATCGTCAACAGGTGTGGGGATTCAAAAGTTGCTCGATCGTTCAATGTAACCGTGTGATTATTTTCCATGTTCATTGTTTCAATGAACGTAAGTCGAACGTAATCGAACGATCGCGTAATTTGTTGACTCTGTTGGATGCACTCGATGTTTACTCTTACCCGTGCCCCACGAGCGATTCCAGTTAACAACTATCTAGAGATTACAAAATGAATTTCGAATAAAAATCGTAAAGAAAGTTACTCTCATGTTTCGCAGCTGGGACGATAGCAGGTATAATATTAACAATCGTGGCACTGATAACGGCATTTATCTATTTCCGGAATCCGGATAAAAGAGCTTGCTTTAAATCCTGTTATAATTTATTTAACTCGCGGAGAGGCAGTGGGAGAGTTCAGTATTGCAGGGTAACTATTACGAAACGATTAGCAAACGGCACGATGAGAATGGTAGGACGTTTTAAAATAATAATTGTTTCAGGTGAATACCACGGAAGAGGCTCGGCTTTTGCTGGACATTGACCCGACTCAATGCCAGACCGATAGCGATGACGATTTACTAAACGCTTGATCTATCGTGACATTACAATTTATAATTAACGTGATCGATTAATATTGTTGTTCGTTTCATTTTTTTCCATCTATAGTTGCCGTAAGAATAATAATAATCTAATCGTTTGTATATAAAAAGAGTGTAAAGAAAGTGAAAGAGAGAGCGGGTAATAAGAGCATTAAACGAAATAGTGTTTACATTAATTTATTTAATTAATTAATATCTCCCACCAACTTTTTCCAAACCGTGATTTACGCGTCGCTAATAAAATCCTTTTACATTTGGAATGATCAGCGTTTCCTTCGTCTTTCTTTCCTTCGCAACGTTTTCTTATCGTAAAATACCGAGCTAAGTACCGAGTAAAAACCTGAGAAAGACTCGTGCAAGAATCGGATCGAGTCGAGAGACTTTTAACCATCCGTTTAACGACGTGACAACGCGATGCTCCAATCTGCCAAGAAATGACGGTCGTGATCCTTCTTTGTCATCCGGATGCGTAGGATCACGACTCTCCTGCCGAGTTAACATCACTGGCAGATTGTCATCGAGAAACAAGGGAAATCAGGAGGCCACAGCCATTATCCGGAAAATAGAGGCCTCCAGAAAAGTATATCGATCTCGATGGGAACGAAACGAAAATAAAATCTCTCTGGTATCGACTCGCGTGAAAATTTAACGGAAAGATAACGATACTGTGGCTGTGACATATCGAAAAAGAAAATGTAATAACGTTCGTGGGAATACAAACTTCGCGTCGGACCCTTTAGAATTTTTTATAGGACGCGTAAGTACGGTTTTTCACAAAGATGAGTAAGGAGACTCCCACCGAGCCAGTTTAACGATTGAACGGGCTCATTGGCAATCTCCTCCGGTTTCTATCTCTGATTTTTCATTCCGATCCAATCGTACCTTCAATAATAACGATTCATTTGTTTTTGTTTTTTTTTTCTTTCTTCATATACTTACATTTACAATATTATTTACAACTGTTTGGCACCAGAAAAGATTTTAACATTTTTCTATCTTGTTGCTCCATTTCTGTCGAATGGAAAATTGTGGAAACGTTTCTCGAATAGTCGAAGCGTTTTATCATTTCACACATACACGGTACATATATGTATCTTTATTGGGCCATCTTTAGTGTTTTAACTCTTGTTTTTTTGTGTCCAAACAGCTTCTTCTTTTTGGCATTTGGATTTAGAAATGTACAATGCGTCGGCGTCTCTGTTTCAAAATTCATGAAATAAAGCGGAATGTATTTTCGCGGTACTTTAGGTATATGCAGAGAGAGAGAATAAAATAGCGGCGATTATGAGGATCGGTTGATTTAAAGGTCGATAAGCTCCGAACCCGCCGACGTCATCGCGAAAATCCTGTTTCCCACGCAAATGTAAGAAGATAGCCCCCGAACATCCAATGTACGTTCACGCGGCTCCAAGTTTTCCTTTTCTATCTATTCATTTTCTTTTTTTCTCCATTGGGTGTTCGGTCTTCGGTCTCGCGTGTTCACTATGGTTCACCCACGTGTATGGCCGCACTCCGCGGAACAAATAAAGTAATAGACGGATTCGAAAATATCTAATACGTTTTTCTAATTGGCCTCCTATCGTTTGCGTATCAATAATCAACAACTTATCGACCAGTAATTCGATCATTTTAATTGTCAGCATGATCGCTGCCATTTCAAAGAGAAAGGAAAGAGACTCGTTTAAACGTTATTCACCGTTTTTCTCTTTATAAATTCCAGACTGGCCAGCAGCCAGAGACTTTGTTCTTTTTTTTTTGTTTCTTTTCTTGTTTATCACAACTTAAACACTTATACGGTATTATTTATAATTAACACTAGTTTTCCTCTCTTTTGTAAATATATATATGTGTATATTAATATTTACTCATAAATATATTATGTGTACATCTGCATATGCGCGTGCAGGCACATCGCGCATATATAGATTACTATTTTTTTTTGTCGATTAACAATCCAGCCGTTCTCTTTCTCGAGACACATCGTTTACTTTTTTTCGAAGAATTCACCTGGACAATTTTTGCTTAAAGATGGCCATTGTTCATAGATTTTCTTTTGCTCGCGAAATTCCTTCGATTAGATAAGTAACTCTATTGCTGGTAAAAATAAGTAAATAAGAACGAACATACTGTATCGCGCTTTCTCCTTCTCTCATCTTATTTTTTACTTATTTCGCTAAAAGATATAGAAAAATATCGGAGCTGAGACGAGAAGCCACTAGACGCGGAGGAAACAAAAGTACAACGGAACGGTACCAAGTTCCTGTGACCAAGAGGTAGGAGTCACATTCAGCTCCATCCTAACTGGTGGACTCCGAAATCCTAAACATTTGTAAAGCGGGTTTGGTCCGAGAGAAATGCAAGACGGATAGTTCAGGGGGCATGTAGAACGGGACTCTGTGTACTCGATATCCCGAAATTAAATGTGTAAAGAATGTAGATACCTCGATGGGTTTCGAGCCAACATCAGTGAATATATCGAAAAAATATGACGTGTACACGCGTAAGAGCAGTAGTGGTGGTCAAGACACTTGGTCATAGATTTTTTTTAATATAACAAAAATCAATCGGTCGATTTGCAAATATTTAAGTTTCTTTTACCCATGTAGCGATACATATCTGATTTTTTTCATTAAATTCCATTCATTAGAACTGGAGGAAGAAAAGATGAAAATATGCTGGTCCGAAATCTCATTCCGAGATTCTCATAACGCGTTGAGAATAGTAATTACATGTACACTTGTCTCTGAGAATCGCGTTAATTTTTAAATAAATGATTCGAGAAATTTCTTTGTTTAATTCCTTATGAAATATTTCTGTACACGCTACAATTTTTCCTGTAATTTTATAGAGAATCTAAAGTCAGCGAGTTGAAATTGCGACGTGAACAGAAATTGAAACGCTTATATAGCGAACACACACATGTACGGCTACAATAGATGAACTTATCTCCTAAGCAAATATCTATTGAGGCTCAAGTCCATGCATCGAGCTCTACAGAGATGTTCACACGGAGTGTATATAGTATGTAGCAGACGACGGCTATGTATTTATACGTTACGACTACATGACGCGCTGAAACCACCTGTTTCGTATTTCTCTCGAACACGGCCACGCTCCGTCCTTTCTAGGATACAGCTGAACGAGGAATGAGAACAGTAGAATATCCATAAGTGAAATAAAGGATATCCCCGACTTCTCGATAATCTAATAGATTCATATACAAGCATATAAAGGATCGAGTTTCGGTTTCGACGGACAACACGTTCTGTCTAGTGACTTCATACATTTTCTCAGTGACTAGTAACAACCACAAATGAGATCTTTCTCCTAGAAATCAGGTAATAAGTAATACATCGAAGGACTATTATTTGAAATTCCATTGACTAGATTCGACTAGTTTGCATCGTGTTTCTTTATCGCATTTTTGGTAGAATTTCGCTGCGCCGTAGTTTGTGCTTCGCAGCTCCTTCGTTGGGTTTGTGCTATTTCGCTATTCGATTTGTGCCAGCTTGTCCGTCTGCGTCGAGACATCCCGCTGTAATTTGTACGGAAGAGCTGGTTTGTCTCCTCCGAGAAATAAAATCAAAGGCAATAACGGCAAAATTTACAGCTCTTTCGTGCAATTTACAAAGGGCGGCAAGTGTAGTTGCAGCGTGTGCTATCATGATCACGGCATTAATCCCGGTTCAATCGGTTTCGATGAGAATTGAAATTCGAGCTGAATATCGAAAAACCGAAATTCACTCGTTGACCGCAGCTTCCGGTTACTTGTTGTCACGATATATATCGTAAACAGCTTGTGTGTCATTTACAAAGGGAAGCAAGTCTAGCAAGTCTAATTACTTTCCGTGGTGTTCCGACAATAATTGAAATTCGAACTGATTTTCCCCCTCAAAATCGAATTCCAATCGTTGAACGTAACTTGCACTTACTTGCTTGCTCTGTTACGACTCTACCTTGCTTCAATTGTTCTCCGATGACATTCGACCCGTACTCAGAATACCTCTGGCTCCGGTTCGTTGGATGGGGCGGCTTGAAGCGACAACTGCATGCTCGACTCCGTATTCCTCCTCTTCATCTTATTCTTCGTCTTCTTTAACATCGTTGCCTGAGGAAACGATACTTTTTATAAAATTTCTATGAGATACAGGATGTTTGTTCGGTCGATAGAATTTAATGGAGTTGTTCTAGAAGGTGAAAGTGTTTCATTACTCTGGCATCACTCCTTGAAATTTGTTCTCAAGCACTCTGCGCATCACGTCGTTATCATATGCTCACCTTTAGGGCCGATTTAAGTACAACGACGTCGCCAGGACTCTGTACCCAGGGTTCTCCATCCACTTGGACCGGAATATCCGAGTGTAAATGGATTTTTATGTGTCCACCCTTTAGAAATGTTACTTCACGTTAGATTCGCGTGTCGCAGAATTTCCTTTTTTATTTCCGTATTACCTGGGCTATCCTCATCGCCGTTCTCAGTCCCGATTGGATTTGCCCCAAGTGCATCACTCCGGTTACACCCACCACTTCCAGCATCCCGTCGCCGTGATTCGGCGTGTAGAACTGATCCTCTTTGGTGTCGGGTCCCCAGGGGTTTGCGCCGGAACCCCAACTGTAATGCGCCATGATAAAAATTAACAGCAATCTAATAAAAAATTCTACGCAAAACGTATAGTAGGTAAGACGTAATTCTCGGGAACGCACCTCAAGATGTTAAGAATTATGATACCCTCCACTTGAGGCAGTTCCACCAGTCTTCCGTCGACCTCCAGTCGAATCTCCTTGTGCAAATCCTTGCATGGCTTCCTCTTGACCATTTTCCTTAAACCCATGGTCACGTATACTCCCTTGTTCCTCAATCTGCTCTTAAATTTGTTTGGGTTCTCCTCCCTGGCGTTGTGGAAATCCAGGCAAAGGTCTGCGTCCAGACCGATGCCGAAATAATTGTTCATGACAAAGATCTGGGTGTTGTCCTCGCTTGTGCCTGCTCCTACAATTATCCAAATGAATAAACGAGCCACTTTTAAAAGCTCGATACCAAATCAGAAATGATTTAGTTAATTTTTAGTTTGCTATCGAACCTCCGTTATCTTTTCTCTTCTTTCTCTTAAGATTACTCACCGCTACTATTGCCCGCCGTCTGTTCCTTCTCCTTTTCCTCCGGGTGAAATACCACTGTCCACCTATCCAAAAGCGATTCCTCGGCCTCTATCACGTCTCGGAGAAGATTTAAAGGATCTTCGTCTCCGGTGTAGCCGGATCCCCAACAGAGAACCCTCGCTAAATCGTTTCCAGTTCCCAGAGGAACAATGGCACAAGCTGGGGAGGAACACTCGCTGTCTTGGCCGACGTTGTCTAAGCACTGAAGAACCCAGCCGATAGTCCCGTCGCCACCGCAAACGAGGATTTTGTAGTCCTTTATGTGACGGAAGACGTAAAGCCTGAAGTAAAAATAAAAATATAAATAAACGTCTAAAAATATGAGAAGAATCGTGAGAAATATTGGATTAGAGACGTTTACCCTGGCAAAGGACCGCCATTGTCCAAATCGAAAACTTGATAGGGATTCAACAATTTTCGAAAACTCGATATTAGCTGCAGTCCTTGGCACCCACCGGATTTCACGTTGACGAACACCAGCAGAGGTTGAACTCCGGGTGGAACCATGCTGGGCTCGATGCTGGGTAGCAGCATGACTGCGGAAATTCAATTGAAAATTACTAAAAAAATGTATTGTTGCTTTGACGATTATTAAAAAGAGAAAACGTACCTAAAAGATGTTTGTCTTCGTACTTTGATTCTCTTAAAGTATAGAGCGCTCTCACGGCTTTATTAGAGTCCTCGTAGATGATGACCATCGATCCGTATTCATAATAAATTGGACCGATGGACGAAAATTTGTTTTCTACGTGAAATATTGAAAGTATGAAAATGCACGTGCATATAGACAGTGTTAAAATGTTTCATTCGAAACCTGTACCTTTCCCAAGGAATTCGGTCAGCATGTTTTCGTATATCCTTTCGGAGAGATTCGGCGGTAGATTTCCCACGAATAACGCCAAGTTCGGCCCGTGGGGATCTTGTTTCAATTGAAGATAGAACCGCATCAACTCCATTTGCCTTATCGAGTCCTTCCCGAGCTGTTTCACGATCTCCCAAGGTTTCTCTTCGCGGGATAACACTCTCTCGGTCACTAGAGAATATTAAAACTTTCAACTAGCAGCGCACCGAAAACTTCGCTGCGAACTCTATCAAAAATATGATATCTAGCAGTATTTATAATTATAGTTTTTTCTTTTACCTCCACGGTCTAAAAGAATCTCGCTGCAGCGGTAGTCCTCGGAGTTGAAATTTTGCAAACCAAACTTCTGCAGGGACTCTTCGATCAGATCGGCCACCGTCGTCGATTCTGTTACAGGAACTATGCAGAACGAGTCGGACACCTGGAGTTTCCCTGGGTAGACCCTCACTTCACCGGTTTCCGTATCCCTACAATACGACGATCAGAAACGATCTTCTAACCATTTCCCGTTTCGTTTCATTCGGCGAACAATATAGTTACATATAGTTATATATAGATAATATAGTTAGATATAGTTATCGCCGGTGAAAACTCCAAGAGTGAACAAAACTTACTTGAATCGTAAGAAGACAGCCGGACGTTTTCCTTCTTTGCGATTCAAGTTTAGAACCGGAGTCGGGTCGCATAGCTCCATCTCATCCGACGCGTACAAGTCCGTGAGGTAAAAGTTGCCTAACGCAAAGACTCTCGTTAATTTTTACTGTTACCGTTTTACGTATCGTATCCCGTATATGACCAATATTTTATTAATTGCCTGTAATCGCAGTTTCGTAATTGTAAACCGGATGATACTCACTAGGATCTTTCGTAATATGAAACGCTCTCAAAGCAGAGGTGAGCATTTGTTCCATCGTAGCTTGCCTCGGAACAGTTATTACCCTGAATATCCTTCTCCTCAACGAACTGTTCCCATCGTATACCTTTATCGTCTCTGTGCGTGGCATGGGAAAAGAAAACTAACGTCCGATAAACAGTTTCAGTTTCCACAGGAATAGAAACAAAGCGAATTGCCAGAGTAAAAAATTGATTAAATTCGACGAAATATTGTAACGTATCTATGTATGGAAATACCTTCGTCACCTCTTTCTTTGTCTTCTTTTTCCTTGGGAGACCTCGGATCTCGGCTGTGAGTGCTTCCCGGCCCTGGTTCCCCGTTGTCGCGGTACTTGTTATCGCTGCTGAATTCCTCCGAAATACTTCGGGCTGTCGGATAGGAACGGAAATTTCGGATTCAGGCATTACGCGGATAAGAAGAAAAGAATAGTTAACGTCAGAGCAGATTGCAAGGAAAAAGAGGTCGTCGACGTTTAACACTCTCAGTGCGGAACTTTGCGAATCTCGTTGGCAATCAGCGAGTGGAAAATCCTAAAAAATTCATTATCACCTGATTCAATCAGTTTCGAATTAACACAACGTTTTACTAGTGTACGGTACAAGAGAGTTCCCTATCTATCGTTTGTCATAACGGGAGAAATAAAAGAACAATCGTAAAATGTATCGAAGAAAAAGTAACGATACGGTGCGATAAAAGTTAATTCACACGATAAAATAAATAGGCTTGGAGAAAGTTTCCGTACGCGTTCGTTGCCGACTGAGAGTGTTAACAAGCTCCTTCGTGACGGAACACCCTACCGACAGAGCGATTAATTTAATGACAGAGTCCCGCACTGAAAGTGTCTCTCCTTTGTATTTTTTATTTAAGTCTAACATCGATAAAAAATACAATTACATATCAATTAGGGTTTTGGTTTTGGTTTAATCAGTATCAGCGAATCGATAATAATCAAGGGTTAATGGGCAACATTCATTCCGTCAAATTAATACAAATTTTGCGTTTAAAAAGCAAACTCCCAGTAGCAGCAGAAAATGAAGAGAAAGGCCAGAGACAGATAAGAGAGGCAGATAGAGAGAGAGAATACAATGATAAATTAGAAGAAGCTTGGTATAAACGGTCCGGAGAATTTCATCTGAGCAGTACACGTATAATCTAGTATCTCTATTACTTTTTTTCATTTACTCGTGCATAGATTAAATTCCCGTAGGTGGGACCGTTTAAACGAAAGTAAAATATGAGAAAACAGCATGACAAAAAATTGATAACAAAACGCTAATTTCTTGCATCCGTTTTCAAATTTGTCACAACAAATTTATAGAGGTAACAACACAACATTCCTTTGGTATTTTTTTAATTATTATTAAAAACGACGATTGCTGGATTTTATGGAATACCTCGGACATACGGGGGGGAGGCACGACAATTTCCGTGGCAGCTACGCGGCAAAATAATCGATAGCCTCCTCAAAACTTCTGCTAGACGATCCCCGCCACCACTTTCGCGTTCGTTCGAGTGGTCATCTTCAAATAGAACCAGACACAGGGGCCTACGATTTCTTTTCTGACAAAGCTTACCACAATGTTTCAGGGTAGATTTCGAAACGAGAGCTCTGATCATTCTCTGTGAGATTTGTAAATTCACGTTCGCGGAGCACATTTTTCGACCCGATGAGACGGACCGATAAAGAGGTAATCAACGAACGGAAACTGACCTACGGATTTTCTTCGGACAAGCTTATCAAAAATTTAGTAAGGTGAAAAACAATTGTTCATAAAAAGAAACGTAAGAGGAATCGTTTGTAATACAACAGCTGTGGGTACGTGCACTCTGTCGGTAAAGTATTTCTACTGGGGAAGATACTCTAGTATTTCCTAGTCAGAACTCCTATTCAGTGATCTACAAACTGCGAGTTTCTATCAGAGGGAGAGAGAGAGAGAGAGAGAGAGAGAGAGAGAGAGTAATACAAGGAAGGGGACAAATCTTTTTATAGTATCTTTCATCAAGTGTATAGACACTTACGGCAGGAATACTCACGCGCCAACACCTCTTTCCGTCGCACCTGGACGCCGATTATGGCTTCCATGGGGACTTCGGTTCTGGGAATGCTGACAGCGTGCGGGGGCAGGTAAATCGGTTCCAGAATACCAAAGGTGCACTCCGGGGGTATGTTCTTGTGACAGGACGAGTGTAGCTGAAAAAAAAAGTTACAGTAACAAGCAAGTTCAGCACGAGCGACTCCGGAGATCTGTTTAACCGCGAGAGAACCAGTAAATAGCCGGAAACCGGTATTAATTTTGATTTACTAACCGTCAGTCCGCACCACTCGCACCGAAATCCCGAGAGGCACTCCGCGGAGCAGCAGGTCTTCTTGCAAACAGCACATTTTGAGTTACTGGGCAGATTTCCTTCGCGCCAGTGATGCGTGTGCTTCACCTGAGACAGATCCTTTCCAGGGAGGTAGGTGGCGTTCTCCTTGCAATCGGCCACGGCGAAATCTTGGCATTCCGCGTGCACGAAGTACTCGCATACTAGCAGTCAAAGGGAGATCAGATTTATAAAAAATCTGGGAAAATTTTTTGCGGCCTTGCGAGCCGCATCGAACTATATCTATAAACGTACTTTCGCAGTGTACGGATAGATTATCATCCAACCTCTTGCGACACACATTACAGAATTTTCTTCTACAATGGACTGGCTCGGACCAACAATGTGCCACCGGATTCTGAAACAAACGAAAACGACGTTAAAATATAAATTAATCGAATACGAATGAGACAAGGGAATTTTATTATAGTTCAGTGAAATTATTAATACTCACTTTGATGAGGCTGGCAGCGATGCTGGAGCAGGGAGAGACGACGGTCTTGAGGCAGCGGTCGTGCACCACAAAATTACAAACTGCAAACAAGTAACGGTAACACGTTGATTCGCTTGACTTAACTCGCTCGTTGACTTTAACTTAAATAGACGGTGGTATCAAGGTATCGATCCATTTCAGAATTTCCCTATTGATTTTTTTTTAATATAAATGTATGATGGTGCCACGGCACCGATCGGTTCCAGGATTTAACTGTTGATTTTAACCTAAACGTACGATGGTTGCCAAGGTACAATATTTTATTTAAATCGAACAAGCGAATCTTGGACCGGTTCACCATCGTCTTTTATGATCGACCAACGATTACGATTCGATCGCTCGTCGTGAACCAAGGTACCACGGTATAGTTATAGTTGTGGATATATTTTCATTGTTATTAGTAGAAATTATTGATTTATTGGCCCTTACGCGGTTATTTAAGAACGCATTTCTAGTTATATTTAGAGAAGGCATGCATCATTTTAGATAATCAATAATCTTTGAAATAAATTATCGAGGAAATTTCATTTCATAAATATCACGAACAAACTGCGGGCTGCAAAAAGACACTTACGATAATCAATTAAAATAATATTGGAAAAGGAAAAAATTTCTCAACACTCGTGAGATTTAACTCTCTCAAGAAGCCAATATCCGGTTATTTGTCAACCTTAAAATATAATTCGTACGCTACGCTTGAAAAATGCAAAACGATATCAACGTAAGATTGATTTAAACGATCGATCTTCCGATAATTACGAGGATAATCGATTATAAACAATGGAGCTCCGGATTTATAAATTTCAGCTGTTGCCGCAGGTGAATCAATCGAGAACGGGTCTACCTAAATCCATGAGGGGAAAAGGGAGGTAAGGTACCTTCGCAGACGTAGCCTTGCTGCAACAGACCCCAGAGCATGTCGCCGCAGCCGTGACAGTAGGTGGGCTTGTGGAACGTCTTCTTGCTGAAGCTGTGGCCCCACGCCGCCGCCGCCATCTTCCTCTCCTCCTCCGCCCCCACCCTCTCACCGCGCCGCCCCACCACCCTCTCTCTTTATTATTCCACCGACAAATCCACAATTAACCACCGCATAATTAACTGTCAATGATTAACCGCCGCACCAACTAATGTTGATTAACATTATTGTTAGTATTATTTAAACGACCGCATACTGTCCGCTCATTTAATTATAGTTTCCTCTCGCGAAGTGGAAAACGTATTGGCCGCCGCCATCCTGCTTCCTTCCTCCCTCCTCGGGGTCAAGTATCTGCAATCATTCGGGATCTTCTACAAAACTCGACTATATACTATAAGTCGAAAACAACAATTAATATAATAACGTAAATTAATTAAAATGACAATCGTTCGCTAAGATCGAAACGGATTTCGCTGGAATAGCTGACGGCCGCCATTTTGATCCTTGTTTTAACTCGAAGCGTCGTATTCGTTGAACTACCGTTTAACGGATCTAAAACCCGCCTTACCTTCAATTAACTTAACCGCTCATTGATCTTAACAGAATAATAAAGAAACTGAATAGCATGATAACAAATAACGAGTAAAGAGCGAGGGTAACCATCTTGGATTCACCCCTTTGTATTTCACTCGTCGCACTCGTTCTCACTCGATTATAACCATCCGCTGCCCGATCACTATCGGGAAGACTATTCCGATTGATTCGATGGATGTGTAATGGCAATTAACAATTTTCAGTTCAATTGTCAGTTGAAAATATTATTTTATCTTTTTGATTCGAATCAAAATCGTATGTTGTCGAGACAACATACGATTTTCTTTTCACTGTCTGTTAATTCGATTCGATGCGAGCGTTGATTTTAGAAACAACCGATGTATCGTGTATTTTAGATTTAACGTTTATTTAACGGCAAACGGAATGGCCGCCTTTTCCAATATCGTTACCACCAGGTATCGACGCGATTCGATTTTATAGATTCTCACTTTCGCTGGACACGATTCACGATGTGCGACTTAATTGCAAACGATTCTCGGTCAGTTAGCCTGCTGTCAATGATAAAATTCGATTAAAAATGACAAGAAAGGAAATATCCAAGGGAAAGAATACTATTGGCCAATATGGCCGCCAATATGACGATTAATGACGTCATACGAATCGTAGCCGCTGCCGCTGCCGCTGCCGTTATATATTTATGCGCATCTATGTACTTATTTATTATGTATGTACGCGTGCATGTACGCGTTTTAAGTACGAGCTAAACGACCGATCGAATTCTGTCCATTAATTGACGCCGTTCAATTGTTACTCAGCTGTCATCTCACAATTTCTCTATTTCTCTAACGCTATTTTTTAATTTTAATAAAACAAGAGACTGACATTCTTATATGATTTCTCGTGAATACAAAAATTGACAACAATTTTAGTTTCTCGTTTCTCAAATCAATCGTACCATCGAAGCAGGCAAATGGCAGAGTTTTAGTTCCGCTCGAGTTAATACACGGCTTACGGGGGTTTCGGATAATATCCGATTGTCAGCTGATTTCCGAATTTCATTGATAAATCGAAAGAAAGTGGCATTATTAGTCGTGTCACCATGATTTCGCTCGCTTCACTTGTGAATCCAATCACATTTCAATCACTTCCTACGCGTAACTAACATTACCGATCGAATTTAACTCGTTCGGCTGACGTTTCTAACCCATAGGTATACGCGTATTTTTTTTCCGAATAAAATTGGAAAAATCGATTGTTACCGTTTTAAGCCAGCAGGGGCACCGCGGGCCAGCGTTACATCTTTACGTATACGGGTGTCTCGGCAGCGCTCCTCTTTACGTTATCCCGACGCATTCACAGAACAGGGCGTCCTTTATCTCCATTTTATCACATTCCCATGTTTCGCACTGTCCGGGCAACGACAGGGATGAAAAACTAACGATGTCAGCATTAATTAACACGATCTAGACACGATTTGTTTCTATCGGAGAAAAATGCGTAAACGTCGGCGGTGAGCGAGGCGCGAATCGGGCCGAGCCTGAAACTCTGATCGAAACGGGGAGAAGATGGCGACTGTTGGCGTAGAACATGGACCTAAAGGACGCAAAGTCGACTCATGGGCGAGGGGGATGTCACAGAGGACGACGGGGGAGGGATAAGCGGAGCTGCAGAGTACGCCACCTGCGCCTTTTCGCTCGCCTATGCATCTACAGTCGCGTTGATAAGTAAGTTAACGATCAGTACGTTGGAAAATAATTGTTTAAATAAATAGACAGGATAACATATCTAATGGGGGGTCCGTTCCGTTCTCTTTTACATTTAGTACCGTGATAAAAGGCGAAAAGACGAGGTAGGTACGAAGGTAAGGTGCTTTGACGAGCAAACAAGAGGTAAATAAAATATCAAGTTAGAATATAATATTAGCGTCGGAAAATAAGTGAACGCATCTTATTAGTAATGTTTTACAATTAATTATATTTGAATATCTTGCTACTGCAACAGCTCGAACCTGTCTTCCTTTTTAAGTGATCTCACAAATGCTCGATGGGATTCAAATCTAGAATTCCAATGTATTTACATTGTTACTTTAGTTTCACTTCACGCTTAGAATCGTTATATCCATCTTCTAATCCCATTTTTTTCCACAGGCAAATAAGCCAATTATTTCGCAATGTTTTAACGTATTTTAATTATAACCAGGTTCTCGATACTGCGTATAAAACACAAGCCCGCTCTTCCTGGAGCGTTCTTCTCGAATTGTGCACTTCATTTTTGTTGGAATCCAAAACGGCATCAATAAAAAAAAAACGATCACGATCAATAATACTAATCTATACTGCCATTATCGATACACACTCGATAAAC
>SHCU01000186.1:14848-42476 GCA_004307685.1 Ceratina australensis | reverse complement strand
TCCATTTTATCACATTCCCATGTTTCGCACTGTCCGGGCAACGACAGGGATGAAAAACTAACGATGTCAGCATTAATTAACACGATCTAGACACGATTTGTTTCTATCGGAGAAAAATGCGTAAACGTCGGCGGTGAGCGAGGCGCGAATCGGGCCGAGCCTGAAACTCTGATCGAAACGGGGAGAAGATGGCGACTGTTGGCGTAGAACATGGACCTAAAGGACGCAAAGTCGACTCATGGGCGAGGGGGATGTCACAGAGGACGACGGGGGAGGGATAAGCGGAGCTGCAGAGTACGCCACCTGCGCCTTTTCGCTCGCCTATGCATCTACAGTCGCGTTGATAAGTAAGTTAACGATCAGTACGTTGGAAAATAATTGTTTAAATAAATAGACAGGATAACATATCTAATGGGGGGTCCGTTCCGTTCTCTTTTACATTTAGTACCGTGATAAAAGGCGAAAAGACGAGGTAGGTACGAAGGTAAGGTGCTTTGACGAGCAAACAAGAGGTAAATAAAATATCAAGTTAGAATATAATATTAGCGTCGGAAAATAAGTGAACGCATCTTATTAGTAATGTTTTACAATTAATTATATTTGAATATCTTGCTACTGCAACAGCTCGAACCTGTCTTCCTTTTTAAGTGATCTCACAAATGCTCGATGGGATTCAAATCTAGAATTCCAATGTATTTACATTGTTACTTTAGTTTCACTTCACGCTTAGAATCGTTATATCCATCTTCTAATCCCATTTTTTTCCACAGGCAAATAAGCCAATTATTTCGCAATGTTTTAACGTATTTTAATTATAACCAGGTTCTCGATACTGCGTATAAAACACAAGCCCGCTCTTCCTGGAGCGTTCTTCTCGAATTGTGCACTTCATTTTTGTTGGAATCCAAAACGGCATCAATAAAAAAAAAACGATCACGATCAATAATACTAATCTATACTGCCATTATCGATACACACTCGATAAACAGACCATAGGTAAACCAGATAAATATCTTTATGCAACGCGTTAACTTACCGACGTGACTGTATATCGTTACAGCTCGTTACATATGTGTTGTACTCTTTAGGTGAGGTGACCCCCTCCACAGCCTATGCACCCGAACGAGGCACGATCGTTCTTCCGATTCCGATCAAGTAGAACGAGTAGAACGTAGACGCGTCAGTGTAGACGCTAGTGAACACCGGGTATGACGCAACTTACTAACGGTACCGTGTTAACCGATAAGAAATGCCAACGAGAGGCGATTCTAGTTTCGTGTTAAACGATTTTAAGCACCTGATCTCCTCCTCGCACTCGAACTCAATCCGTGTTCTCGAATCGGTGATCAGCCGAAAAGATATTCGGTAAGGTGAGACTTATACACGTTCCGTTTACGTTACTGACATCAGCTGTTCCGCTAATTTAAGTACGTATATACACGATGCATACACAGTGTCTCGATATGGATACCAGCACGAGTGTCAAAGAGAATTCCGAGGAGGATGAGACTGGCAATAAATCGGAAGACGAAAACGAAGGCTCAACGACGAGCCAAGAGAACAGTGATTGGTACTACACACCGGATACCGTTCTGTTGAATATCTTTAAATATTTAACACCTCGGGAATTGACAATTGCCGGGGAAGTGTGCAAATCGTGGTACAGGATGTCGCGCGATGAATTCCTTTGGAAGGACTTGTTCTATCAGACGTACAAGATAGACCCGGCCGTCGGCATCAAGCCAGGTTTATTTTATTCTATTGTTTATAAATACGTTGCACGTTTTTTCCGGGTGTAAAAATAAAATCGAACCGTTCGTGTCAACGTACAATAAATATTATATCAGAGAAGATGCGTTTATAATTGGAACGTGCGGGATAAATCCAAATCAATATTTAAATCACGGGGGGATACAATTTTTCAACTTTCTTAATTTGCACACAGATCTA
This sequence comes from Ceratina australensis, assembly GCA_004307685.1. Classification (NCBI taxonomy): domain Eukaryota; kingdom Metazoa; phylum Arthropoda; class Insecta; order Hymenoptera; family Apidae; genus Ceratina; species Ceratina australensis. The sequence continues at coordinate 40,526 of SHCU01000186.1, read as the reverse complement.
TTTATATCTTGCATGATTCCATGAACGGCAACTTTTGCAGGAAAAACTTCTTGGCTAGGAGAGTTCAAACGTTTGACGTACCACGTACCGCTGATAGAAACTGAGTTGCTCGTGGAACATGCCCACCAAGTGTTGCACGTTAGTTTCTCGCACAATGGAAAAATGTTCGCCACTTGTTCGAAGGACGGAAACGTTTTTGTGAGTTATTTTAGTTTAACTGATTAATAACGTTACGCTGACCCCATGGAGGTCGATATCGACCATTATCGTACGTTGAAAACGGTAAGTTCATCGTGCCATTCGCGTTGCAGGTGTGGGAAAGTAAACACCCCTGTAGCGTAAAGTACCATCACGATATGAAAACGTTCAACTGGAAATACACGCAGTTCTCTCAGTTCAATTCCTCTGACACTTTACTTCTCGTGTCCGGCGCACTTTTTGGAAGTTTCCTTGGAATTTCCGGAGAAATTGCTGTGTTTAAATTATCGCGTAAGTAACATCGCGCAGCTATTGATCCCATGAACTCGCGTAAATCGATAGTCCAAACGCAAAATAAACGTGTAGCACACGTTAATGTAAATCTGATTTCTTTTATACTAAAAAAAATTCTACGATGAACTTCTAAGTGGTAGATGTGGCTAGACGACAATCGTTCAATTTTTGTTGTTGCAGCCGGCTTTGAACTGCAATGTAGGATAGTAAACAAGCCTAACGACACTTTCGGCGCATGGTACAGCGAACATTACCTCTTAAGCGGAAACTTATACTGGTTGGCACATTTAGTTAACACTAGCCTCCTGTGGCTTAATAAGGCAAGTCAAGAGACATCTAGCGAACATGTACCTATTATGACACAACTGTTTAGGTACCATATGCGACAAATTTTTATGATGGCATAGGTAGATAGCTCGTATCGTGAAAATGTAAAAGTTTCGCATATTGTAGATTTTACAATCGCAATGCCTCGTCGGTTCGCGCGATAATGGTAGCAAATTGCCTGACGCCTGAGCAGAATGAATGCGAGGAGCAACCATCAACTTCTAGTACCAAGGAGGAGAACGAAATTCCGACAACTGACAATATTTCATCTCCTTATTCCGACAATTCGCTAGTTTTAGTTCATTACGTATCGTCTAGCTTCCTGTAAGTTAATATCGAATGATTCGGTTGCAAATAATACCCCGTAAAATGTCCTGATCTCTGTTCGTGTGACGCGCGCATAGGTATAACACGTTGGAAGGTGGATTTATGAAATGGAAGAAACTTGGCGACGGTTTTGAGTATGCGATCCCTATACAATATAATCAGGAATACAGAGATGTAGAAAAGGAAAAAAACATTAAGCGAGAGGATGACGAGGACAGCGACGAAAATTCTGAATGCAATGAACCAGAACTTAAAGGTAAATCAGATCTGATCGGTTCGATTAGTTTTCCACGGTAAAATGCTGCAATTGATTATTAACTCTACGTACGTTCGCAGAACCACCGAAAGTAGAAGACAGCGACGATGAATTAGCAAATGCTGGCGAGAAGTACCTGATATTCACCACTGGATCGAAAACGTGCGCGCCGCATCAAGTGGGCTTCAAGAGAATAAAAAATGTTAAGTTCCCGAAACGGTTAGATCCGGGTCCTTCGCTGCGCGATAGATTTAAACAGAAGAGAGAAGAAAGGGAACAAGAAAGGGAGGAGGTGAACTGGCTCGATTACGAATCCGTAGCTGATCAATTCGACAAGGTGGATCACTTGATCGACTTACACGGTCACATCATAGGAATGGCTCTCTCTCCGGATCATAGGTCAGCGGTTAATACATAGTAAAAGTACGTGGTCCCTCCGGAAAGTATCCGACCTTTGCTTTTATACCTTTGTACCTGAGTGTGGGCTACCGTAGTGGTATAACGCATGCTTATATTAGAGGCGACTTAATAGAATAATTAAAAACTGAACCGATACCTTTTAAGGCTCACATTATTTAAAAAATAGTTGTTCAGTTCTGAAGCGTGTCGATTCAGCTTTGCTCTTTATTGCGAGTCATCTAGCCGTATGACAGATCCCTGCGTATCACAAACGATACACAGATTTCTACTTGTTTCCAAAAATAAAAAATCATCGCAAAGGAAAAAGATTAGCAGCTGTTCATTATTTGTTAAGATGATTTTAAGGATCGTTTCCGTAAACGGGAGGATCGCTGGAAGAAGGCGCCGAAAGGACATCATTGATATTAACCAGGAACGATACTTCTTCCCGCTACGGTACAAGGTCGGATGCTTTCCGAACAAATCGCGTGCATCAGGGTTGCAGACAAATCCAGATTTCACAGAGAATTAAAATTATTCGATTAACTTGATTCGGAGAAATACGAGATAAATGATCTGCAACCCTCGCTATTTCAAACGAATATTTAGAACGCGCGTGATATTATAAATGTTCTCAGATATCTGTACGTGAATACAAGGCCCTGGCCACGAGGCTGCGTTATTACGAATCCGTTGCAACCTCCGCCTATCGCTCAAGAGATCGACATACACGTGATCGATTTGGTGACGTTGAAGCAAGTTGGCACGATGCTGAGAGCTCACAAGGCGTACACACCTAGCAATGAATGTTTCTACATCTTCCTCGACGTGTGCGACGATTACGTGGCGAGGTGAGACGAACGATTTCTCTTTATATATAACAGTGTAGATATTTAACATTTTTAATAACGAGACCGCGATTACCAGCGGCTCCGAAGACAAACATGGATACATCTGGGACAGGCACTACGGCATATGCTTGGCTAAATTTCCTCATTTCGGCGTCGTTAACTCCGTCGCTTTCAATCCGCGCGATCCGGAATTTTTAGTAACTACCAGCGACGATTATACCGTGAAAGTTTGGCGAAGCCGAGCCTCGGTTCGCTCGCTGAAATTCGACGAAAACTCATTGCCTAGAGGTATGGAAGTAAGGCATAGGCGAAAGTTTCGACAGACCGGTACCAATATCGACCCGTTGAAGGCTATTAAATTTCCCATTTAATTTTACGTTCAAATTACTTTTTTACCGTCGCATTTCTGTAGGAAGTTGACTCGGTTGGCTCGGCCGAAGCGGCGCGTTCCCGTTCGAAAACGCTCTGTAAGAGACATTCGCCGGGGCGCGAAGGTAGGAATCGGTCGACGGCGAGTCGACGAGTCAGCCTACGATCTCAGTTGAGCGATCCCACATCTATTAGCAAATTAACTTGGTGGTTAATTTGACGGTGGTAAACGAGTCCTTCGATGTGTTTCGATCATTGACAAAAGTCTTGCGTCCACGAAGGAAGAAGACGGTTCAAGCGAGGCTCTTTATATACATAATGTATTGTACACGTATCATCGGAATTGTACTAATAATAATTATTCTAAGTATAATTACGTACAATATCCAGGAGGAACTTCAAATGAAATGTCTTAATGATCGTTAAGATGAGTTGTAATATATAAACGAGATATCTTAGTTTCAAGCATAAACGTCAAGTGTGCCAGTGGATGGAGCGGTAAAAAAGAAGGAGCGCATATTTGATCATAGATTGTAACATGTGTAAAATAAGTATACAGTACGTAAATAATAATTGCAGTTATTTCCTTGTAACTGTTTGCACATCAGTAAACTTTTGCCATAATTGCAGTTTAAATGTTTTTTCTTAAACTACTCGATCATTCCCAAGCAATAATATACTCCGTACAGTTACCGAAAACGATATTCGTACCGCTTGGCATGCGCACATGCAAAAATTACACTTTACATGAAAAAAAAACAAAAAAAAATGACTTTCTACCGCGTGCCAACTGGATCAGGAATATCATTTTGGGTAGCTGCACAAGCGTAGGAACTATAATCAGTTTTACTCGTAGACGTAAAAGAATAGACCGAGCGTCGGATCAAAAAAACATTTTACGTGTCGTCAATAAAAAGAAACCAAACTCATCTATTCATTTTTTCTCTCAATCGCCTAACCCCAACTCGAAGAAAACATTCCTGATGGTTCAGAACTTCTTAAGCGTTAAAACTCTACAGGATAGCCACATGCTCAAATCTTTCTCTCTCTTTCACGCAGCACAGCAATGACCCTACTACAAGGGATTGATATCGATCTTTTCAGCAACCTCTAATCTACAATTTCAAAGTGTACGGAGATACAGTCTTCGATAGCATGAATTCTAATTCTAAAGGCCTGAAATCTTCCTTGGTCTATTCTCATATGTCTACAGTTTATTACATTAAAGGGAAAAAGATATATAGTTATTTATGACAGAGTACTAATAATTTACTGGCTATGAACATTAAAATCTATAACGAGCGATTAATAAAGATCTGTATTTTTCCTTCGGTTTTAATATTCACATCCCCTATCGATAATTGCCTAGGTTTCAAGAATAAAAACATTGCAAGTGAAACTTGCGATAAAAGCTGTCAACGTTAATAGGACGAATAACAATGGAATTGTATTTAAAACTGTAAATACTTTTGATCGATATAATCGAATTGAACTGGAAAACAATTTGAATTATTGAAACGCTACGTAATTCTAGTATCATATGTACACATAAATAATCAATTTACATACCTAGTTTCTTTACACTTTTCTTCTATACAACATCGATTCGGCAAGAGTAACGCCTTTCCATTCGAACGAATTAACACGTTTAGGCGTTTACTATTGAATCTGAAACCGTCGGAGTAAGCTGAATCATTTTTATACACGTTTTATTAAGACAATTTCGTTCACCTGGAGCAGGAGATATTTCTTCCTTAGGTTTGTCCGGATGAGTGATCTTTTTATGGGCATCTTTATGCCCATGACAATGTTCGCATTCGTCATCGCTGTCTTCGGAACTACTTTCGCCAAAACTTCGAGGCTTCTCGTATATACAACAGCCTGAAATAAATATCACGTATAAATACAAAGCTAACCACTTATCCGTTCAATTTGATATGTGACGATAACTTACATTTAGATTTCTTTTTATTCATGTGTTCGTTGTCCACGGTCCCTTGCGTCCATTGAACTTTCTTACTCGACTTCGGCTTCCTGAGACATAATCGAACAGTCGGCACATCCTGTAAAATGAAAATGCCAAACATATATATGCACGCGTAAAACGTAAAATAAACAGTGGAATAAATTGCATTAGAGAACATTTGTATTCGAGAAATATTTTATTTCGCATTATTTCGATCATTCATTTATTATAATACGTTGAAAATAATGTAATAAAGCGATACATAATTTTCACATAATAAGGAATGATTTGCGAGTTAAAAAAAAAAGAAAACAAATTATAAATATCGTTCATTGCACTATTTTGCATTTAAATAATGTCTCTATCTCGTCATCGGTATAATCTAAGATGTCCCTTAATATCTCTTCGGTATGTTGCCCCATCGCAGGAGGAGCAGATCGAACTTTATTCCTAGCATAACTGTACGTTACAGCTGGTCCCACAACTTTCACCGTCTTCCCCGACGAGTGCTGCACTTCTTTTACCATTTTCGTGTGTTTGATATGTGGATCTTCAAATACCTATAAAATTCTCTTGTGTAAAACCTACCGGGTTTCTTTCTCGAACATCCGTGTGCTTTACCTGTTTCAATGTATTTATCGGACCATACGGGAACGTAGCACCTTCGAAAATAACTTCCCATTCTTTGTTCGTCTTCGTTTGAAACTCTTTCCTAAGAATCGCTAGCAGTTCATCTCTATTTTCTACTCTCGATTTATTACTTTTGTATTTATCGATCTCAGACAACTCGGTCAGCTCCATTCTTTTAAGCAGATCCAGGAACTGCAGATCGCTTCCGGTTCCAACGGTCATGTATCCATCTTTCGTGAGAAAAGCTTCGTAAGGTACGATGCTCTCGTGTTCCGAGCCCCATCTCGTCGCTTCTTTGCCAGCGTTCAAATAATTCGAGCCGATATTGATTAAACTGGCAACCTGTGTCGCGAGCAAATTGCACTGAACCCACTGGCCTCTCTTGGTCCACGTTCTCTGATACAATGCTGCTAGTATAGCACCGTGGGCGTATAATCCTGCTGTTATGTCGGTCACCGGTACTCCTACCTTGCACGGAGTTCCATCCTTTGGACCGGTGATATGCATCAGTCCTCCGATGGAAGCGGCGATCACGTCGTACCCTGGCCTGTTGGCGTAAGGTCCGTCGTATCCGTAACCAGTCATAGAACAGTAAATGATCTGCGGCGCTACTTTCGAGATGTCTTCGTATCCTAAGCCTATGCTCTTCAACTTCCCGGGCACGTAGTTTTCTATCATTACGTCAGATTTCTCTGCGAGGTCATAAATTATATCTCTCCCACGTTTCAAATCGATGCATATACTCTTTTTGTTTCTATTAACAGAGAGAAAGTAAGTAGCTTCCTGCGTTCCTTCCATGAACGGTGGACCCCATTTTCGTGCCTCGTCCCCGGTGCCTGGTTTCTCGATTTTCAGTATCTCCGCTCCTAGGTCGCCGAGGACCATCGTGCAATACGGACCTGCGATTATCCGTGTCAGGTCCAAAACACGGATTCCAGCCAGAGGCGATTTGTCGTCATCTTCGGTATATGTGCATGCAAATCTTTGATTCTTGACTTTGCGCACGTTCGATAAGAATCTTAATTTCGACCACTTCGGCACGAGAGCAAACATCGTGAAATCACTTCGATCGTGGAATCAGATATAATTTTGTTATTATTCAGCCGCAGCAATGCGCATTAATTAATTACACCGAACATATTGCTGACACAGATACGTCCAAGACACTTTAACACTGATAACAGTTGATAACAGCTGATTGAGTTTGCACGTTTTAGCGAACTATTTCGGGGATACAAAAAGGGTTTTCGTGGCGAGATAACGATAGTAGTATAAACAATGATAATGCGTAAATACCTGGGATGCAGAATCTGTTTCGTCTGTTTCCAAAACAGTCTCCGTTTGTACTTGAGTAGCCGATGGCTCGGACGTCGATCTCTCCATTTGCAGAATGGATTTTTTCTCGAACGGAATGGCACGGTTAAACTCTATACATACGACGCTAAATATTATTTAACCGCGCGTTTATTTCATACTGGCATTATTCGAAATCGGCTAAAAACGACGCCATGTTTAAGATTTTGAAGCGTGCATCTGGTCGCACACATATATACGCGGCATGCGTATTTTAAATGCGTAGAAGTAAATCCGGGAGAATGAGCGATCGGCTAAAATGCCGTGACTTTACGGGGCAACTCCACGCTTAGAGAACGGATTCGAGTGACGCCGAAAATCCAACATGCCGGCCTAGCTGGGAACGGCACTGCGCGTGCGTTGCTGTATTTTTAGAATTTTTACCGGTTCCCCACGCGGCCGTCATGTTGACGTTCTGGCTTCGCTAAGAGGTACACTTCGATTAATTAGGAGTTTCCGCGCTCGCAGATTTCTTTGCCCGGACTCCAGACGCCGAAAGACCAGACTGTGATATATATATAATAAATCTACAACGTATGTACGTACATACAACATAATACGTAGGAAATGCATTTGTACGATTTCGTATAAATACCTCAAGTCTAATGCCCAATTTTACACAGAACTGCAATTTTGAAACTAGTGATAACAATTAAGATCCTTTCAGCGAATTTAATGTTTTTTTAAAACTGAATATGGAGGTAAGATCTCGTTTATAATTGTTGAATTTCTACTGAACAATCTCGAGTGCGCGTAGTGCCAATGTCGTAATAAACGTGTTAATAAACGTGTTTTTTTTTCTTTTTTTTTGTTTCTCTCGTAATTGCTTTCAGCCAGCCGCAAAAGTTCCTTTGCCGTTAGAACCTATCAAGTCGAATCAAGTGGAAGACAGGAGATTGTGGGTGGGCAACCTAGATTTAAGAATTAATGAGTAAGTATTTACTCAGATTCTATTGATCTATCGTGTTTTTAACTGAAATTATTTCTCCACTGTGTTCGCTATATTTTTGTATTAGTACAGTGGGAATATTATAATTTTAAGAAGTCGCATGATCTTTTTATCATCCTTATGTATATTATTTGTAAACAACGTTTGTTCAATGAAAAACCTAACTGTTTATTTGTTAACTGGTACCAACTCCTAAAACTTGTTCAAAAACATGGAACAATCGAAAAGTTCGACCTGCTGTTTCACCGATCAGGCCCGCAAGCCGGTCAGCCAAGAGGGTATGCATTTGTTACGTACAAATCTGTCGAAGATGCTAAGGCAGCCAAAGATGCTTTACATAACTTAAAAGTAGGAGCTAAAAATATTATCGTCAGATGGGCTCATAGCGTGACAGAGGTAGATATTCGATTAACTAGAACTCTCAAGTGGTATAAGTATAAGAGGCAATATTAATATATATTTACAATTTATTTCTTTAAGTCTGACATGGATAAGCCAAAACCAAAAATAGATATACCTGCCCTAGCTGGAGCTAAAAAGGAGGACAAAAGAATCAGGTAAAATGTTTATAAAGAATTAATATAGCGTAAAGTTTCATCTTAAATTTTTTTTTTTTAGTCGAGAAACGGCGATTCAAGCGATAGAAGCGAAACTGAAACTGATGAAAGAATCGGAAGAAGAGTTCGAGCTGAACAAACCTTTGAACGGATCACCTGTAATACAACTGTATCAAAAGCCGGAGAATCCGAAACCGTCCACTTCGACGCGTTATTACAACCGCAACAGTCATTCGTACCACAACAACAAGCCGTATAACCGTCAGAAGCCTCGAAGATAATTCGAATTCGTTTCTTCGTTTATTCATTTATTAGCGTTACGATTCTATCCCGATCTATTTTTGTGTGCGGCTACCTGATAATTCGGTTTCACCGCGGGTACCCGAGCTTTATAAACTTCCGGAATTCAGACTCGATCCAGCCCGATTACTAGCCAACTCGACAATTGGATCGGGTACTTGACCGTTCGTTCCATGACCGATTAGTTAATATTTATATAATTTCTATTTGAACACTCGTTAAACCACTCCTATTACATCGTCTTAGTTCAGTCTGCTTTTAGCTGTTTTTCTACTGTTACTACATGATTCCTACGATGAAACGAGAGATTGCACTCTACATGCAGAAATATCTTAATCGACAATGTAATGCTTCGTATGTATTGTACATCGATGTACAGGTATTTTCGTAATCTCTGATATCTTTTTATAATAAACAAATATATATATATATATATATTATAATACAAGAGTACATGTACATAAATTTAAGAAACTAAAAGTACAAGTTTTTAAGTAAACGTGACACTGAATATTTACTATAATAAATTTATTTTTTGTTTATAATATAATTTTTAAGAAGCCTCTTCCTGCTCCTTCTCCGGCGGATCTTTCGTGTACTTCCCACGCATGTGATAAGGCAGAGGTACCGTGGCGGGACACGGCAATTGGTCCGGTACCACGCAGATACAACTTCTCGGGCAACCGACACCGAAGTTAGCAGGATTGTCTAGCTTCCACTTTGTTAAGTTTTCTGCTAGTAAAGTTTCAGTGGATTTGCCCGCTACTTTCAACAAATGCATCATTATATCGTCTTTACTCCTACTGTCTATGTCGATCAACATGGTCTTCCCGTTATCTGCCGGATTTAAAAAGAAATTATGTTCTATCTATATCAAGCTTTCGTCGAGCTTTCTCAAATATTCTATCGAGGATTAATACGTACTATAATAGCATTTAATAAATGGTGTGGGTGTCATATTTTTGAAAGTTATAACTTGCACTTTCGGATTTTTGTACTGAATCTGGCTCAAGTGCCAGAACACAAGATCCCTTAAATCAAATAAATTATTCGTATCGATTATCATTGATACGGTTTAGTAGAACATGTGAAAATACTTGGAAAATTTACCTGGCACCTTTGTGATGTTCCCCATGCGTATTATAATTGATAGAAAATATCTGGATTTCGTTTTTCAGCAGTAATTTACCGGCATTTAAATAGTTAACTGTTCGCCGTATAGGCGCTTTACCGATCATAAACGGCATCTTCGCTGGCTTTTTTTTTAAATTAAAAACTAAATGTTACGCGTGTCTCGTTATGTTTCTCATTCAGCTGCAATCATCTGCTCCGTTAACACAGACGAAATACTAATTATACGGTGTATACATCAGCAATGTATTTGTGGTAGTGTCACGTAGCGGTGGCAGAGGTGTCAAGACTGGGGACGGGAGCCATCAAAATCTGCTCCTCGACTTACATACCCTATCTCATACAATGTCTGTATTCGTGTGCTCTGAGCTCGGGAAACTTCGACGAGTAGAGAGAGAGAGAGAACTCTTGCGCCTGCTAATCATCTCATGTCAGAGGGAAAACGTGAATGCTCACGCTTGAGTTTTTGGCATGTCAAATTCGTCTCAAAGTGCTGTCCAAAACACCACGTTCACCACGTTCGAGATACTATTAAAATAGTATCCTTGGAAAAGTTTGAGACGTAACTTGATCATTTCCTCTCTGGTGTGAGTTTAGCGGGTGCAAGAGCGACACAGATCGATGTGTTTCATGTTCTCTCTCTACTAGCCGAAGTTTACCCGAGCTCGGAGCACGCATCGCGTGATAGTGCGCGTAAATGGAGGGGCTGATTTTGATGGCTCCGTCCGAAATCTGGCAACTCTGGTTCAGTGGTGATAGTGCCGGTACGAGTGCCACATCGAGCACATGCTTTCTCTTTGAAAACCTTGTCAGTTAAAAGCAGCTGTTTCGTTTAAATACCGAAATCAATCAAGATGAACGCAACAATGAGTGCGAAGGAAATTCGTCAGGCTTACATCGACTTTTTTAAAAGGAAAGATCACGAATACGTGCACTCGAGTTCCACGATACCGCACGACGATCCAACATTATTGTTCACAAACGCTGGGATGAACCAGGTACGAAATTACCGTTAGCTGTCATAACTATAATAATCTATTGTCCGTAACATTTTATTTTCAATTGCAGTTTAAACCGATATTTCTGGGAGTTGTGGATCCGAACAGTGATACGGCTAAATTAACGAGGGCTGTTAACAGTCAGAAATGTATAAGAGCCGGAGGCAAACATAACGACCTGGACGATGTTGGCAAAGATGTTTATCATCATACGTTTTTTGAGATGATGGGAAACTGGTCTTTTGGAGATTATTTTAAAGTAATTATTCGACGCGAGAACTTCTCGAGATAATAACGACGCGTCTTCAATTTATAAGATTCTATCTCAGAAAATCACAGATGGTTCGATGCGATTGTAACTTAAATACCGATGCGATATCAACTTAGATCGCGAAATACGATTACATAAATCTAACGAATCGTTATTCGTTAACTTTGTTTTTCAGAAAGAGATCTGTACTTGGGCCTGGGAATTTTTAACCGATAAGTTGAAATTACCTAAAGATCGGCTGTACGTGACCTACTTCGGAGGAGATGAAAAGAACAATTTAACACCCGACGAAGAATGCAAACAAATCTGGCTTTCTCTAGGGTGATTAAATATTTATTTCGTACTGTACTATCGCAGATTTCCTTGTACGAATGCGTTTAAATTGTAATTCGATGCTTTCAGCCTGCCTCCTAGTCACGTATTGCCGGGAAGTATGAAAGACAACTTTTGGGAAATGGGAGAGACAGGTCCTTGCGGGCCCTGCAGCGAGATCCACTATGATCGCATCGGTAACAGGGAAGCAGCTCACTTGGTAAACGAGGATGATCCGGACGTTTTAGAAATTTGGAATCTCGTATTTATACAGTTTAACAGGTACCTAATTTCTAAATAATGCTCATTGCGCTACGCGAGTAATTTGACTATAACAATTTTATTTGTCTCAGAGAGACAGACGGGAGCTTGAAATCACTGCCGAAAAAACACATTGACTGCGGCTTAGGTTTAGAGAGATTGGTATCGGTTATACAGAACAAACGTGCAAATTATGATACAGATTTATTTGTGCCGCTTTTCGAAGCGATACAAAGGGGCACGAACGCGCCAGCTTACCAAGGTAGAGTAGGCGCGGACGACAAAGACGGCATAGATATGGCGTACAGAGTTTTAGCTGACCACGCGAGGACGATCACGATAGCTCTTGCGGACGGAGGCGTGCCTGACAATACTGGCCGAGGATACGTGCTGAGAAGAATCCTGAGACGCGCCGTACGTTACGCGACTGAGAAGTTGAACGCGAAGCCCGGATTCTTCGGGTCGCTCGTGAACGTAGTGGTGGATCTTCTCGGAGACGTTTTTCCCGAGTTGAAAAAGGATCCACAGTATATAATCGATACCGTGAACGAGGAGGAGGCCCAATTTCTTAAAACTTTGTCGCGTGGACGCAATTTATTGAATCGTACTATAGGGAAATTAGAATCGTCGAACGAGCTCCCTGGCGACGTTGCCTGGCGTTTGTACGACACGTACGGATTCCCTGTCGATCTGACTAAACTCATGGCAGAGGAGAAGGGACTGACGGTAGATATGAACGGCTACGAGGAAGCGAAGAAGAAAGCTCAGATCCTGTCCCAAGGTAAGGCCGGCGGGATCGACGATCAGATTAACTTGGACGTCCACGCGATCACGGAGTTACAAAGCAAGGGGATCAAACCTACGAACGATTTACCGAAGTACAATTACAAAGTTACGAACAGTAAAATGTACGAGGAATACGAGTTCGCTCCTTGCACGGCTACGGTGATCGCTCTGAGACGCGGCAAGGCTTTCGTGAACGAAGTGTCGGCGTCCGGCGAGGAGGTCGGAATACTGTTGGACAAGACGAATTTCTACGCGGAACAGGGGGGACAGATATACGACGAAGGATTCCTAGCGAAGGTCGACGACGAGGGCACCGAGGCTCGTGTCAAGAACGTCCAAGTCAGAGGCGGTTACGTTTTACATATCGGGACGATGGGCGAGGGAGTATTGAAGAGAGGAGATAGAGTAACGTTGAACGTAGACACGACGCGAAGAAGATATTTGATGAGCAATCACACCGCGACTCACGCTCTCAATTATGCCCTTAGGAAAATACTAGGCACGGAGGTCGATCAGAAGGGCTCGTTGGTTGCGCCTGATCGCCTTCGCTTCGATTTTACGAATAAGGGAGCGGTGACCGCGGAGCAAGTGAGAATGGTCGAAGAGCTGACGAGTAACATAGCGAAACGGAATGAGAAAGTTTACGCTAAGCAAAGTAATTTGGCGGTGGCGAAGACTATTCAAGGGCTGCGCGCTATGTTCGAAGAAACGTATCCCGATCCTGTTAGAGTCGTCAGTATAGGTGTGCCGGTCGAGGAATTAGAAAAGGATCCTTTGAGCGATGCCGCGTACAAGACTAGCGTCGAATTTTGCGGTGGGACGCACTTGCATTATACGGGGCATATCGGCGAGTTCGTTATAGCTAACGAAGAAGCTATAGCCAAAGGTATCAGGCGTATCGTGGCACTGACCGGTCCGGAAGCATTTAAAGCGCAAAAGAAAGCTGCTTTATTGCAGAGTGATCTCGATCGACTCAAGGCGACGATCGAGTCGGATAAAAATGGCACGAATACGAAGGATCACGTGAAGAAGATCGTAGAATTGACGGACGAGATTTCTCGCGCAACTATTTCTAGTTGGAGGAAGGATAAAATGCGTAAAATGTTAAAAGATTTGAAGAAGACGCTCGACGACAAAGAACGAGCTGCTAAAACAGCGATCGCCAATGCGGTTCTGGACGAAGCTCAACGTATAATTGAGAAGAACGTCGGCTGCCCGGTGTTGGTACAACTTCTACAAGCGTACAGTAACACCAAAGCGTTGGACTCCGCGTTGAAGAAAATAAAAGCTATATCTCCGAATACGAGCGCGTTGTTGATAAGCGTCGATCCGGATGCTAAAAAGATTTTCGCGCTCGCCGCGGTCTCGAAATCTGGCGTGGAAAAAGGACTGAAGGCGAACGAATGGATCGAACAAGTTGCTTCGCTGATGGGAGGGAAAGGAGGCGGGAAATCGGAATCCGCTCAAGCTTCGGGAGCTAATATATCCTGCGTCGCGAAGCTACTCCATACCGCGAAGAATTTCGCTGACTCGAAGCTTGGGCTAGAGGATAACTCGAATGAAAATGAAATGGCGTTGTCGTGTAATAAAGAAAATAAATGCCAACCTGAGGATGAGAAACTGATACTTTCCGGCAATACCGGAAGCATTAAATGCTGTCGCGCCGAGATAGCAGCCAAATATAGTAATAAGCGATTGATTAAACGACACGATGACAATGTTGACGTTAAACTGGAAGGTTTAGGATTCCAATTGTGCGATGGAACCGCGATCGCTTTTTATTTGTCGAACAGTAGTTTAACGTGTTCGAACGACATTTCGAAGTTCAGCGATGTATTACAGTGGTCCATTTACTCGGATAATCATATTCTACCGGCAGTACTCGGATGGGTCGTGCCATGCATCTCGAAAAACACGCCGAATACTTCGAAAGCGAATGTGAGAACAGCCAAGGAGGATGCCCTGTCCTCTTTAAATAAATTGAACAACGTATTGTTAACGCGTACTTACTTGGTCGGGGAACGAGTCAGTCTTGCGGATATTTCACTTTTTACCAGCTTGATGCCATTGTACGAGCACGTATTGGACCCGGCGAGTAGAAGGCAGTACACGAATCTAAACAGATGGTTCTTTACCGTTTTAAATCAACCGCAAGTAGGTGAGGTAATAAAAAAGTTTAAGTTGTGCGAGAAACCTGTTAAGTGTTAAGGGGATTTTTTTTTATAAATGATTTTTTTTTTTCATTTAGCATATCGTTGTTACAAATATATAGTCAGCAAATTAATCAGGATGTTTTTCATGCTCCGACACGTTCTGATCCTTGTCTACCATTTTATCGTACAATATTCTTAATTCCCTTAATAACGTAGATATATTTGTGCCCTCTTTAGCTGATACTGGAACGATGGGCACGTTCAGTTTCTCGTTGAGCGATTCCAATTTTTCCTGTACATTTAATTATGAGATCTAATAATCATTGCAATTTCAAGAGAATTAGGATCGCTTACCGTTGCCCCTGGTAAATCTATTTTATTAGCAGCAACCAAGAGCATCCTCTCGTTCAATCGTACGTTGAATCGCGAGATCTCGTGTCTTAAAATATCATAATCTTTCCATGGCTCGTCGTTAGTAATATCGAGAATAAATAACAGAATCTTGCAGCGTTCCGCGTGCTTCAAGAACTGTATACCCAGACCTCTGTTTTTATGAGCATCCGCGATAAGACCTGGTAAATCGGCCACTGTAACGAAAACCAACGCTTCGTTTTATGCCCAGAAATTGAACGCACTGCGAGTATCTCCACAGATTCCGTACAATCATGTAATAATCATCCTATCGATTAATTGGACAACGCTACAGACCTGCAATTTGTTCGTGATCTTCGTAGAATACCATTCCCAAATAGGGTTTCAATGTTGTGAATGGATAGGCTGCTACTTTCGGTCTGGCTCTGGATATTGCTCTTAACAGTGTACTTTTACCTGCGTTCGGAAGGCCAATCTGAAATATACGTAAAACTATTTAAAACTTGAATAACTTCTTTAACATTCTTTTAAAGCGATCACTCACCAACCCTACGTGTGCCATGGTACTTATTTCCAGCACGTATTGCATATCTTCTCCATGCGCGCCGTATTCGCTTATGCGCGGTGCCTGCTGCACATCGGACTTGAAGAAAGAATTCCCGTGGCCGCCGGAACCTCCTCGGGCAGCGATGAACATCATTCCTTCTCGATTTAAATCGGCTACTATCTTTCCTTCGGTGTTACGTACGATGGTACCTATGGGTACTTGTAATATCGCGTGTTCGGCATTTCTCCCGAAGCAGTCTTTGCTCTGGCCTTTTTCCCCATCCTCGGCTTTCAGAACACTGCTTACGTGCGAGAGATCTTTAACATCACGGGAAACCTGTAACGTTACAATTAATTCATGATCTATCGAGTAGATTTACACATATTAGAATGGCCTGAGCGTTGGAAGAACGTGAAATTGAAAGAATATTAATGGCCAAGTTTATTTCATCTACCTGGAATATCACATGACCGCCATGCCCACCGTCTCCACCGTCTGGCCCAGCATTTTCGTTCGCCCACAACTGCAAAAACGATATACTTCCATCTCCGCCTTTACCACCGATTACTCTTATCTGAAATATAGATGTAGATCATAAAGGGAACGTCACAGAAAATTTAATGGATCTCGTACATGTTTCAAATCGACGATACTTCTCTCCGAGTCGGTCGGCGCTCTAGGCTTTACGCTGCGCAAAGCTCTGGGAATATTCTTCTGCTCTCCGAGCCACTTCGAGGTACAGATCGATTTAAATACATTCTTATTTACACTTTTACATTTTTGTAAATTTATCGTGAAGGTATATAGGAAGGATCGCCGCCAAGGGCTGTTCTGTACAATTATGTTCCTTATCTGATTAATGCGATGCATCTGAAAGTAAAAGATAGCATCTCTCACATGAATTATTATGAACAACATTATTAGTAAGCTGAGGATATTTTTCGAGTTATGGGCGTGTGCCACATATTTAGAGAAAATATAGGTTGTTTTAATTTTATTAATAAAATTATGACAATTTCCATAAATACCCGCAGTCTAATTATTAAATTGTATGCGTGTACTTTTTCGATATATCTACTATCTTGAAACCGAGACATTCAAATTCCTTTCTAAAATGTTTCCAATCAAATTTTCGTGTATATCGATAACTCTTTTTCTGTACAAGGGTAGATGGTCACATTTATAGCTTATCCTATAAGTTCTCTTTTCTACATTTCCAGAAGATTCGTATGATCCAATAAAATTCACATCGCTTATAATGCGTCCAGCATAATTGTACAATAAAGTATAAAATTCAGTAGGATCAAATTTCTCTTTAACAGCAAACGTTACGTCAAATTTATATATTCGGTAGTCCACGCTAGTTTTATTCGTTTGATTTATATTTTTCTCATCGGAAGACTCGTCGTCACAACGCAATCGTATAGCGTTTATTTTTTCTTTAGGAGCGATATTTTCTATATTCGGCGGATCTGTTTTTACGAATACATGAGTCAAAGCTCCGGCAGAATGAAATTCTTTGTCCAAGCTACGATATCCAGTTACAATATAATTCTGAAATGATAACCACAGAAAGGGTTCGACTCGTGTTAATAAAAAATTGGCGTGCGCTGCCATTTCTGTGATTTTCCACGAATCGTCCCAGCGTCTTGGAGGATTATCAGCGAGAGTGCCACCTTGACCGTTACACAGAGTGACCACTGCTTGGCCATCAGCTTTTAATAAATCTGATACGCTCGTAAAGAATAGTTTCAATAATTCTCTGTTTTTTTCTATTCTCATTTTGCCACCAACGTGAGGAAAGTTGAAAATAATTTTGTCAAATAATTCTGTTCTTAAAATCAGGTGCTGTTTCAGGTTCGTCGCGTCGACACCTAACAGTACACGAACTCCTGAAAAGAAAAGCATAGATTTCTTTCTGTTTCAACGTTACACTACTTCGCTCAGCCTATACTGAAATGATTATAAAAATGTATATTCTTTTGAATATACTAACCGTTACGTCTTAAATATTCTATGTTTTTCTTTCCAAGATCTTGGCCAATCTCGGTTTCATAGCATGTTGCGGTAATATCAATATTTAAATTGAGACGAAACAATGCAACGGTAAATGAAAAATTGCCTTCTCCTACTAATAGTACACGATCATTTTCATCGAACATAGACGGTCTCATGATTAGAAAAATGTAGATATCTGGATTTAAATATATCGTCGGTGTTAGAATATTTGGGCGTGTCTCTACGCACCGTACACACGTGTGTTATACACGAAAACACTTGTGACACGCTAAACTTTAAAATACAAATAAACTAACCTTACGTATGAAAAATAAGTTGCAAATCCTACGTACCGGTGCTATCCCGGTAACCAACGATAATGATTTCTTAAATATTCAATGAAATCACTGCGGAAATATTGTATAATTTCAGCTTTAAAAAGCTATAAACTTTCATTTTAAACTTGACAAACTCCGGCTGTCCCTTTAATTCATTTTGATGAACGAATTGAAATGACGAAAAGCAGAATAAATTTCGGCGAGAATCAAACACGTTTCTACATAGGATTATCAATAATCTCGTAAAGGAAAGTTCGCGATATAATATTGTAGTACACCGGGAATGAATGAAACTATTTTTATACGATAGTTCGATGAGTCTGTTACAAATTTAGCATCGCGAATTCACCGTGCAATTCCGCGTTTGCATCGATATAGGTTATGGTTACATCACACGCTGAACCGGAGACGGGCAATGTATTTTTCACGTCACGTCGTTTTATTTATGACATGTCGTAAATGTTTCGGTAAAACCTTATACGTGCCGTGTCGCAAATAAATAATTCTGTAAAGATCTAGTTATTTGAACATTTAAGCGATTAAAGTCATAATCACTTAGAATTAAATAAATTGTCTACTTCAGGTTAGTAACGTTAAGAATATAATAGAATATAACCTGCAATTAATTTCGATGAGAATAGGTGTGTCAGTAAGCTTTTATAGACAAATCGTGATTCTCATTAACAACAGTAATTTTTCATTGAAACTAATTACGTTTTGACAGTCTTTCATCGATTTCACCCTTACTTTTCGTCGATGCAGTTCAATTAAAATCAGAATATTAATAAATTTTCTACATTTTCTTTTAACCCACCCTCTTCCCTGCAACTTGAAAAACGTTTTGTCGTGGATTGTTAAAAATAAATTGTAAGCATTTTCTTTTTACATGTTTTCAGGTATATTTTATGTTCACGAGGTAAATTAGATTTTTTAAGTAAAATCGTGTAACGAATAGGAAATTCGCAATATTATCCTACTGTAGAGAGAAGTGAAAGAGTATATCTTGAATGGGGTTCAAATAAATCTATCAATCTCTGATTGCTATACGATGAATTCTTCTTATCAACCGCTACAGCTGATAATATGGCCTGATTACCGGGACATTTTGAATAAATCGTTAACGCGACGATATCAATTGAGACCACCGATTTTAGACCACCGACGTTATGATGTCCTTACGAAATCACGCGTAATATCATTCGAATTGTACGGGCCCTTACGTAAAGACAATCAATTTTTTGATATCACGTTAACAGAAAACTAAGTAGAAGTTTATAAGAACAACTGTCAGCAGCCCAACAATTTTATAAACCCTCGTTTCTAAATATGATATTTTGATACTATGATCCTATATATTTCTTAAGTGTTTATCGTTTATCAGAGATCCTACGTTTCATATAATCTGAAAAAGAGATAATGTAAAGGTATATAAAGTACCGATCAATTCGCGAGGTTGCGGCGGTGTAAAGATTAATTCAATTGGAATTGCGCTGATTGAGAATTAATGTTTGGAGTATCGAATGGACACAGCAGGCTTTGTTCCATCGTTTTCTCAGTACTATATCGCGACACGCAAGTCCGCGAATAACCGATACGATACGTAGTTGATCCGTAGCATAGCGTTAAATATCAACCTGCGGCTTGTCATTGTGACACACGCTGTATACCGTGCAACACACCGTCGCGGTCAGCCTGTCGGCGTGTATAGCCGCCGTTTCAGTTCGTTTCAGTTCGTTCTTCTGAAAACCTAAGGGAATTCTAGAACAGTCACGATTTTACTTAGAATATAGTAAGTTAAACGAATATGTATTACCTGAATCGTTCGTAAGACATCGCTTCTATGTACGGAGTACATGTGTATGTGTACAACGCCTAAGTAAGTTAATACGCTCAAGTATCGCACGTTTTAATTACATCTTTTAAACTCGTGCCACTGATCAATTATAATGAGTCGAAGGTTACGAGATTAAATTAGAAGATTAAGGACCCTTATGCAAGGACTCTATACCGTAATTCGATGTTAATTATACTTTTTCAGTGACTTTTACTTCCGTTTATTGAACGGCTTCGATTTGGCCCTATCAATCAATTACGCGACGATCGCGCTATCTAATCTCGTTTTAAGGTTGCATGACTCCGTTAAAAACAAAATTTATTATTTCCACAAATAAAACTTTCAGAAATTTTCACAATTATATTTTAATCCTTTACGCTACGATTGATGATTTGTAATACAGTTTTGTCACGTCAGAGGTGACCTCATAGTTCAAAGGGGTAATACGTGTATTTTCTACTTTTCTTTATAGAGACCCACCTTGTTGTAAGTTTTACAATTCTCAGAATCGAATATGTAACGATTCTTTAACAACCTCGAGAAATATCTAAAATTTGCCATTTGTTGTTTTTAAACGCTTTAAAGGCTCATAAGTTAATAAGTTTTCGGTTTCACTTTCAAACAATGACCCCGTCTTTCCGGTTTATCGACGGCACTTGTTCGTGATTTCATGTATGCTCGCGCGCACACATGTGAGCCCGTGTTTCCACTTCGCGTTGCAGACAAAAACCGTGTATGTACTTACAGTGCGATAGAAACTTGGTTTGCTATCGCGAGAAACAAGTCGGTAGTTTACTGGTGGCTTGATCGTCGTGAAAAAGGATAAAGGTTTCTCCGTGGATAATCGGACGTTCAGCGTAACGCGCGTTAAGAATTTATGTCAACCGAAGTTTCGCACTTCTCAGTTTATTTTGGCATTATTGTCACTTGGCAACTAGACTGCTCGTATGTACAAGGCTAAAACCAACCTGGAGCAAATCAAATTACGACTAGCGTATCGTTACCTATCGTAATAAAGATATTAACAAGGATTCTAAACATGGTCAGATTTTCCGCACGCTATTTCGAACATTTCCGGGGTAAGTAAGAAGATAACGGCTGTTTAGGGCAAAGAACTTAGGGCAAAAAAAACTATTTCGGACAGGTATTTAGGTTAAAGAATATTCAGAAAAAATAGTTTCTACATTTAGGATAAAGGACACCGTAAACAATTACCGCGGATAAGCTGATTCACCGTGATATAATCCCCAAGGCTCCTATCTTGGAGCATTAAAAATTGCCATGATCTATCGTCCATTATGCGATTACGAGCCTACATATCTCCCTGATAGAATTAAGTTATGAAAAACTTATAAGCTGGCCGCGTACGGTCGATCCACCTTTAAATAAAGTATGAGCGTTCGCGAAACGTCACGTGTCCTAGACCGACGGTGGACTCTTAGAGTTAGGTCGACTTACCCTTACCCATATTACGGTACGGTCAGGATTATAAATTCACTTGTTGTTTGATCATACAGATTTTACATGGTATTACATTTCAATTGTAACACTCTGATTTTAGCAACATGTTAATCTCCATCAAAACGCGTTGATATAAATATAAATTGTGTCATTCGCGTTGATGATTAAGCCGGTTAAACTCGCGGCAACCAACAGGTATTCATACTTACGCGTATGACGTTTAAACGGCGACGCAACTTTCCAATTACACGGTTAGCGATGACGTGCCGCTGCATTTTTAATTGATCACGTATCGCGTGCATTGAAAGGTCTAAAAACGGAATAGTACAGAGGAAAAGCGGACGGCAACTTACACGATGACACTTAAAATGACGGTTTCATTTTATTGATAATCGTCAAGTGTGTTCATTTAATAGAATGAATTTCCCGGAGAGTCGACGCAATCGTAGAATTGTAAGTCCGGTAAATAGTCGATGCAGCCTCCTCCTTACCATACGAAGGAATTCGCGGGATTTATGCGGAAGCGGTGGGGGGCATTGCAGCGGTTGAAATTGAAGCTTTCTTGCCTCGGTTCATACACTTTTAACACACGCTCCCTTTAGCTTCGCGTAGCACTGTTCGCAACCTCCTACTTATCAGGCTACTTATTGCTATTGTTCCGCGGTCAAGCATAAGTATCGCAATTTTAACATGGAACTCTCTAAGCAATTTTTTTCTAAAAACATATTACACTTATTTTACCGAGTCTTACACAGCCTTACACATTGGTTCCTCTAGCTTCTGTCCTCTTACCGTCAACACTCATAATTCTTCTAGTTACTTATAAGAATTACACTAATTTTACATNACCGAGTCTTACACAGCCTTACACATTGGTTCCTCTAGCTTCTGTCCTCTATACCGTCAACACTCATAATTCTTCTAGTTACTTATAAGAATTACACTAATTTTACATAATTTTCTAAAATACTAATCTGTCGGCGATTTTTCCCGGTATCACTGTTAACGGTGTTAACGGTGCGCGTATGTAGATTAGGGAGGGCTATCCGCATGACGGCGCCACGCGACGCGAGATAGTAAAGTGCTACGGTTACAGTCGTCAGGCGGCGCCGGGCGTTCGTCGCGAAACGAGGTGGGGTCGGGGTTGCGAACAAGAGCAGCAGGAGCAAGAGAATATAATCCGTCTGTATGAACGAAGAGGCGGCGAGAATTCACGTGAAAGAGTAGCCGAGGAGGAGTCGTCGTCTCGCGAGAGCGAGAGGCCGTGCGAGGGCCGTCCGTTTCGTTACGCTTTTACCGGTCGCACACGGACGTCGAACGCACACCGTGCCGGAGTTAAATGCCAGGAACGTGCGATAACGTGCCTCCTAAGAAGATACTCTCGGCAATTGCTCCTCGCTCCGTTCACCCACGCACACTCTCGTGCTTTAACCTCGCGTATCCTCGCGTCGTCGGTCATTCACGAAAATACTTGTACACCAGATTCGAACCTGTTACTACCAGTTCTCTGTGGTGATATCGCGGTGCGCGCGGGACACGACCGGGATAAGAAGAGCCGTGCGCGAACACATCATGCGTGCTGCTATCCTTACGTGTGCTTTACGTGTCTCGTCGCGTAGGCCTCGTTCGATCCTGCCTACCTGCCACCAGTGGTGATTAATTGAGCGTGCACGATTCAGCAAACGTTTCGGTGGACGATGCGGCGACCGGGATAACGTCGCCGAATACACCGCAGGATCTCCTAACGCCAGGTTACCCAGATCCATCCAGCATATCGGTATGACCGTTGTCTTATCTCTCGATCCGCCGAATTAGATTTCGATCGACGCATCTCTCAACTAACGGCCACGCTTCGGCCCCGGTTCGATATTCTTACGAGCTACACCTACGTATCTATGTCATTTGTTCGAATACGGCCACTACATACACGTGCCGCGCGCGTGTACCTCACGCGTGTGTAGTCCGATTATATATTGATAAGAGAGGGTGTCCCTAGCAGTCTTGTTCATAATTCCCACATTTCTACTTCACGACCAAACAAAAAAGACTGCACCTTCGCTCTTTTGCCGAGACACCCTTCGCGCAACGTACAGCGTCTCTGTCAATAGTTCTTACGGAAATTAGCGAATACCAAAATATTCTATTTATCAGAATGAAATTGCATAAATTGTAAATACTAGTAGATATAACGATATGATTAGTAATATATCTAAAATAGACTTTTATCAGGCGTTCAATCATTATCACGAATTTTATTACGATATCAGGAAGTATGCGGCGTGCAAACATACGTATAAATTGATAACGAAACCCTTTGAGCCGACGCCGAAATACGGGTAAAAGCGGAGTGTATCAAAATTGTTTCTGAAGCTCGTGTAAAAGCGAAATTAACCTACTTTACCCGATGCCTACACACAAACTCGGATAATGCCGTTATTACGCTTTAGATATATTTCTGCCGCCTCTCCGCTGATACAGCCTGATAATGTTTATTATCGGCATCGAGCACCTTAAACGCTCGCGATGAAAACTTGTCCCCGAGAACGTTATCATTTTTTGACAAAGAATTCTGATAAACAAGAGTCACGACAGGCCGTTCAATATATTCTTATTGACTCTATAATAAACAGAGGAAACGTTCTTTGAAGGAATTCTTCTCTCTCTCATTCATTTTCTTTCTCTCAATCGCATGGCCTGAAGTCTCCCGTTTGGTCGGGCTATTGTCATGTGTCTATGGAAAGAACTGATTACGTTGCACTGATAACGATATAATATAGATAAGAAATGTTATCAAGGAAAAATCCCTTAAATCGCGAATCGTTAAAGCATTATTAAAAAGGCCTTTGTTCGTTTTATATAAAGGCTTATACTTGAACGTTAATAATAAAAATTCTTTAATTTCATAGGATAGGATTGTTTTATGGTGTTTCGTATTTTTCCTAGCAGAAATTCCGTCGAAGGAGGCATCGAATACGGAAACGGTTGACGTAGGAAACAAAATCATACGGAAACAACGAAGAGACTAGTAATTTGAACGAAGGAACGGTGAGATGAAAGGAGAAGGAAGAAATATTATTGTCAAAAGCTTCGATGGATCGGACGATAGATGATGATGCGAAGCGAGATCGAATAATGCGCAACAGGACATGGCCTTCCCTACACGCGAAATTTAAAAGATTGTCCGTATTTTCTAAGAATCCACTCGACAGAGTATAAATTATAAAGGAAGTATTATATATATACAAAACGTATCGCTGCCTTCTTCTTCTTCTTCTTCTTCGAGACGAGAGGGAAGGGAAGCTCTTGCGATGTCGAGGGACAGACTATGGAACAACGAGATCCGTCGATAGTAACCGGGGCTCGTTTGGATTTCGATCATCTTTCGACGATTATCCCTCGATATAATTACGGCAATAATTATGGACGAGATAAAGGTGCCGCCGAAGCTGGGCCAAGCGGCATCGGCCGCGTGCTCGATGGCTACAAATTTCTTGGCGCCAGTGAAAACCGAACGGCAGATCTACGAGAATTCGATGCTCGAGGACGATCCCAATGCCAACTCGGTGGTGTCGACTTCGCAAGAGGACAGAACCGTACCGAGATGGGGTCCCAATCACAAGGGTGCTCAAGAACTCGCAAACCTCTATAGCACTGGTACAGAACTTTATAATCATCCCTTTGTCGCGATCCTACCCTCAAGGCTGTACGAGCCCTTGAGGAAAATCAATGAAAAACTAGAAAAATTATTATCGTTCACAGATATTGCCATACGCGTGTGCATATATCAAAAGCATGTATCGTTAAAAGAAATATATAAATTACATAACGTTACGTTTAACGTTTATCGGAAATCGTATCCTCACGATAATTCGCGGAAATTACGATCTCGAAGCGATATTAAAGAAAGATCTAAACGATTATATTTATATATGTAATTATTATGTTTCAACGAAAATGTTGGGAAGATATACGTGTGCGTATCGCGTATATGTTTTCTGATTTTAATACTTGCCAAGGTACCGCGGCTATACGTCGGTCGCACCTTGGAATTCTCGCCTGTGAACAAAAATAAAGATCGGTCTGACTGACAATACATGCCTTTGTGTCTATACCGCGCCTACTTATAAAGTCATTATCGCGTCCCAATCATAGACAGTTATATTTCTATTAAGAGCGTGTGTTTGTTGCAGGAAAAAGAACGCAAGAATGCATTTGCGTTGGTATCTGCATCACGCTGATCGTCGTTAACTCGTTATTTATTCTCGTCAGAGTACGATTAGAAAATCTAAGTTCGATAGCGATAGCTGCGTTCTGCGGCATCGTCACCGCGGATTTCGGGTCTGGACTGGTTCATTGGGCCGCCGACACTTGGGGCTCGGTAGACCTGCCGATTCTTGGGAAGGTAAAGTTCAGGTGTCCGTAACATAAAATGTACACGTA
>SHCU01000186.1:0-14804 GCA_004307685.1 Ceratina australensis | reverse complement strand
AATTATTATCGTTCACAGATATTGCCATACGCGTGTGCATATATCAAAAGCATGTATCGTTAAAAGAAATATATAAATTACATAACGTTACGTTTAACGTTTATCGGAAATCGTATCCTCACGATAATTCGCGGAAATTACGATCTCGAAGCGATATTAAAGAAAGATCTAAACGATTATATTTATATATGTAATTATTATGTTTCAACGAAAATGTTGGGAAGATATACGTGTGCGTATCGCGTATATGTTTTCTGATTTTAATACTTGCCAAGGTACCGCGGCTATACGTCGGTCGCACCTTGGAATTCTCGCCTGTGAACAAAAATAAAGATCGGTCTGACTGACAATACATGCCTTTGTGTCTATACCGCGCCTACTTATAAAGTCATTATCGCGTCCCAATCATAGACAGTTATATTTCTATTAAGAGCGTGTGTTTGTTGCAGGAAAAAGAACGCAAGAATGCATTTGCGTTGGTATCTGCATCACGCTGATCGTCGTTAACTCGTTATTTATTCTCGTCAGAGTACGATTAGAAAATCTAAGTTCGATAGCGATAGCTGCGTTCTGCGGCATCGTCACCGCGGATTTCGGGTCTGGACTGGTTCATTGGGCCGCCGACACTTGGGGCTCGGTAGACCTGCCGATTCTTGGGAAGGTAAAGTTCAGGTGTCCGTAACATAAAATGTACACGTAATAATGGATCCGCTGTATTAATTTTTTTTTCCTTTTTTTTTTCTTTTTTTTTGGCCAACGATTGTCCGCAGAACTTTTTGAGGCCGTTTCGAGAACACCACATCGATCCGACGAGTATAACGAGACATGATTTTATAGAAACAAACGGTGATAATTTCATGGTTACGATACCATTCCTTTGTAAATTAACATGGGACTTCCTGACTCTGCCGGAATCGGAAATACAACAGAAATTCGTTTCGACTTGCTATTGGTTTCTGCTCGCGATCTTCGTCGCGATGACTAATCAGGTAAACTTCGGACAATGATCTTCAACCCCTTGTGTGCCAGTTTCCCGTATCGCTGTTCCTTTCAGATACACAAATGGTCTCATACGTATTTCGGACTGCCTTCCTGGGTCGTTTGGCTGCAGGAACACAGAATCATCCTACCTAGGAAACACCACCGCGTGCACCACGTCGCTCCCCACGAGACTTATTTCTGTATTACTACCGGATGGTTGAACTGGCCGTTGGAGCAGCTTCGGTTTTGGTACATCCTCGAAACTCTGATCGAGAGAGCCACTGGCTGCAAACCGAGGGCGGACGATTTGAAGTGGGCGCAGAAACGATCTTGAGAGTTAACGTGTTTCATCGTTTTATGCATTTTCACCGGCGGCAAAGATATTTAACGAGAAGCTACGTTTTTACCGAGGAGCTTCTCGAGAAACGGGCGTAGAGAAAAAATTTGTTCGGATAGAACACGCTGAGCAGAAAAGTTAAATACTTAGCACTACGAGGCCTTTCTTACAGGATAGATAGCGTGATCAAAGACATTTAATTAATATTTATATAAATATGCTTTTGAAGTTTACACATTTATAACACGTACACGCAATAATATTAATATACATATAATTACATGAACGAAGAAAATGTGGACACGAAATCATGTTTCGTGCAACGACTGGATTGGATTTACGATTGGCCCGGCGAATCGATCGATTATACGTTTATGCACCGCACAATCATTATGTGAACGGCACAAATTTACAGCGACACCGGAGATATTTTCGATTCATTTTATACGATTATTTATCCAAGTATTATTCGACTACCCGCAGCGAAATTGCGGGCTAGACGTCGTACTTTATTTCAGTTTTAAATAAACAATCAGTCTGTCTAGTGGCTATGAGACGAAACTGATAAAACTGTTAAGTATAAAAAATACATACTGTGTATGTACGCATACTACATGTATACTTGTGCTTATATTTGTTGGCACGTGAATTTATACGGAAAGGATGAAATTTGGTCGTTTAGCCTGATCCGCGTACAACGCTGCGTACGATTTCCCTGAACCTCGGAACATTTATCGAATCAAATTTACGTCAGAATAATTATCAGAACAATTCGGTTTTTACATTCATTTTTAAAGTCTGAGCTAAGATCGGCGCGAGAATAACGTTTAACGAACAAAAGTTACAGATACAGATACGAGATACAGAATTGCGAGACTGTTTTTAATTACGTTTCTTAGCTCGTAATAAATGATAATCTATGAAATTCTAAGGTATACGCGCGTATCGAATATAAGTCTACAGGCGCAAGTTTTAGGTTCAGGGACCAAAAGACGAGCCTATTGCTCTATGCAAACTTCTATATTGGTTCAATTTGGGTAAAGTATACTGATACATAGAATTGTGTTTCCTACGATTGATCATTTTCGAGTTATTCGAAGTCGCTGCTGCTACGTTATGCCAGCGGCAGATGCATATTTCTCGAGACATCTCGGCGAGTGTCTGATAACGAATGAATAATGTATTAAGATCGACGGCGGAGTCTGTTGCTGGCATTGCGATTAGAACTTGAAACAATCGGCCTGTGCATCTCTTAATTCGCGATTATTTGTAATGCCTTTCAGTATACTTTACGCGGAGCTTCACCACGACGCATGTTCCTTACAAGCAAATCGTTGGTAATGTCTTTTAAGGGTGATGCCGATTAAGAGACATAACGATTATTATAAGTACTTGTTATTGTTGTTGTTATTGTTATGAAGAAAGAAGTATAAAAGTTTTAACGAATTTGTCATATACATACATACATACATAGGGAAACGAAGCAACGCGTGCCAGAACTGAAGCTTTCTCTTTATACACACGTAACAGATCTACTTGAATAGTGGAAACTTGAATAACGACTCGAGGCAAAAATGAGAATATGAGAACTATATATTTTTTGCTAATTTAGTTTTCTATGCGATATATCGATGTCACTGTTATTACAATATTACCGCGAACTTTGATTACATTTTGCGGCGAATAATATATATTTATTGTATATATAAATACGTTTTCGAAACGAATTTTGAGAAGAGAACAAATATAGGGCTGTATTATAGATCATGGTCGTCCGCGAAGATCATGGCAAAGGAAATGATTAAATATTTTCGAATGGTTTGAATGTTTAGCTACGAGTTCCACTTACATGTTAATTTAAAATCAATGCTTTCATCGTTCGTTACAACGAAAAAGACTATACATATATATATATATATATGCGACATAACTATTTGATTAATTTAACGCGATATCGCAACACGAAATATTTTGATCAAAATAAAGCGAATGGTTTTTCACATTCCATAAGCCTAATAATTATGCGAAACTATATATTTATTGCACTTTAATATTCTATTTATATAATATTTTTAACAGCGAGGAATCGATGTATCAGTTGATTTTGAACAATGTCTAAATAGATACGATTTACAATCCTGCTGACAATGAGACGAGTCAATATAACATCAGCCTTATTATAAAACGATTTAAACATTTCTAAACGATAGCGATCTTAAGCTTTAAAAATTTTCGAGGCTACATTCATTGCAACGAAAGTTAGTCTCTGTATAATAATTAAGAATTATATGCTAAATAATATGTGAACCGAACGCTATAATAAATTTAGATACGTTTTAAAATCTAGCGTTCATCATTTTGACTTACCCTTCCCTTTCTCCTAAGATAAGATATCACGCGTAATTATAAAATTTGATCGCTTAGCGAACAATTTGAAAATGGAAGCTCGAGACATCTCACAGGCACATCCTCACTCACGGAATACCGCCTGACAACTGACCACCGGTAAACCGTAAATCTAACATGGCGGCCTAGATGGAATCGGCCCTGCGGCACAAGCGATGAACGTGTAAAAGAAAATATAAAATTAAAAATCAGGAAAGAACTTGCGAATTCAGTTATAATTCACTGTTCTTTTATTTGATAAATGATAATAATTTCAGACAGTTGATTCGGACCAAGAGTACCAAAAATAACTCGAAACTTTATAAGTCTGACTTTTGAATACTTCGAACACACAGATTGCAATTAGTAGGAAAATGACAAGTATTTTGTAACGATAACTTACCTTCGCAGGATGCCTGCAAGAATCATCTCTAAATGGTTGCAATTAAAAAATGTATTACGTGTCAATGATCGTTCTCACTCCGATGGCCATGTTGAATCGTAAGGTTCGGTACGCGCGAACGTCATCCGTCTCTAAACAGTTGGCAGAATTTGTGCGTGCGGTGTGCGCGTAGGTGCCGACGCCGTCCGTTCCGCCGTTTGCAGGAAAGTGGGAAAGAGAGGAATTAGCGAGAAAAGAGAAGTAGCCCTTTGTCAAATTAAAGGAAAGCGATTTGCGAGACGATCGGGAGTCGAGTCGGTAGTCACCGGGCATCGTCATCGGGCAGTCGTACTCGTCCGTGAACGGAGCAGCGGAAAAACGCTAGGACATATATCGAGGATCGACGAAGGCGGTGGTGATACTCGGGCCGCGTTTATCCTCCGTGACCTCTTGAACTCGCCGCGGGTTTTTTGTTCCCCCCGTGAGGTGAAGAACAGCGGGACACGGGACGAACCCCCGACCCCTCGACCGGGAGCTCTCCGCGTCTCGGCGCCGTGGGCCGTGTCCGTGTATCTCTTCGTATAAAACAGGAACGAGAAAGAAATTGCGGAAGCGGGCAGGTTAAGGGGACGGCACGAACGCGAGAACGCGCCGTCCATCACCATGAAGCTCGTTGACCACGTGGTGAGGAGCTTCAAGGTGGCCAAGGTGTTCCGCGAGAACTCCGATCGCATAAACAGCATCGACTTCTCGCCGAACGGGGACACCCTGATCTCCTGCTCGGAGGACGATCAGATCGTGATCTACGACTGCGAGAAGGGCACCCAGGTCCGCACGGTGAACTCGAAGAAGTACGGCGTCGACCTGATACAATTCACGCACGCGAGGAACACGGCGATACACAGTAGCACCAAGATCGACGACACCATACGTTATCTGAGTCTGCACGACAACAAGTACATCAGATATTTTCCAGGTCACAGTAAGAAGGTTGTCTCGCTGTGCATCAGCCCCATCGAGGATACCTTCCTCTCCGGCTCTTTGGACAAATCGTTGAGACTATGGGATTTACGCTCGCCGAATTGCCACGGCGTCATGAACGTCTCGGGTCGCCCAGTCGCGGCGTACGACCCCGAAGGTCTCATCTTTGCCGCCGGAGTCAATTCGGAGTTCTTAAAATTGTACGACCTCCGCAGCTTTGACAAGGGCCCGTTCGTCACGTTCAAGCTGTCCCAGGAGAAGGAATGCGACTGGACAGGATTGAAGTTCAGCCGGGACGGGAAAACGATTCTGATCTCCACGAACGGTAGCACGATCCGTTTGATCGACGCGTTTCACGGCACGCCGTTGCAAACATTCGCCGGTTATTTAAATAATAAAGGAATCGCGATCGAGGCCAGCTTCAGTCCGGACTCACAGTTCGTATTCAGCGGGTCCACGGACGGCAGAGTGCACGTATGGAACGCCGAGACTGGATACAAAGTTTGCGTGCTCAACGGAGACCACCCCGCACCGGTTCAGTGTATTCAATTTAATCCCAAGTACATGATGCTCGCGTCCGCCTGTACAAACATGGCATTTTGGTTACCTACCGTTGACGAGAGTGCATAAAATCAGTGCGCCGGACGATGCTTCTCGCGACGTTGCGCGAAAGAGAACTGAGAGTAACGAGACGATCCTTGGGTGTATAACGAAGTAGAAATTGCATTTACGTTGTCTATTATGTACGAACTGAAATTTACCGACGTGGCAGGACGTGTCGGGTGTTCGTTCGGAGAACCCAAGAAACCGTAGCGGTTGTTCGGCCCGCTTGGCTCGTTGACTAAGCTTCAAATTATCTCGTGCACCGTTTAGATATATATTCTCGTCGTTTGTCGTTAAGCTCTGTGACGCGATGAACGTGACCATCACGATGCTAAGATACTTCCAACGCGATTTTTAAGAGTACCACCTCGCTTTTCTCGTTTTCCAAAGTATACCGCTGATGTTTAAAATACGTCTATACATAATTCCTTCTCGCGTACCTGTGTCTAGCGTAACAATATGGAATTATCTAAACATCGTGCGTTTCTTGCGAATTCTCACAGGAACATTTTTATACGCGCACTTTATTGCCATCGTACTTTTATAAAATCAAACATTTTACCTATCGCTTTGCTTTCGAGATCCATACACCGTTACCAGATTACACGTTTTCTATACGTTTATCCGTTGAATTTGACGTGATATCTCTAGCGGGAAATGGGTATAAAAAATGGGATACCGCTAGACAAAGAAATTGTAATATGTACGATAACTGGTATTTTTTATTTAACTTGGTATTTCAGTTCAATTGGAATTAACACGCGAAACAAGGTGAAATGTAAATGTTGTTACACGTGCAGTGGCTTTTCTTCGTATTCACATCATTCTAATAATAGACTTTTCTTTTGAATGTTAGAAAACTTATTCGTCGAACATTAATGAAATTGTAATTAGTCAATTGCGAAAAAGTAAAGAAATGATTTTCAATGCGGGCCACTGTAAATAACACGTTGGTGACTGGAAGCAAAGATTATACGAAGTCGCATGGAAAAATGTTCACGACCGACTCGTTCCGAATTACGTTCAGGCAAGTTGATCGGATCAATTAGGCTTCCCTAGTGGCCGTCCAAAATCGAGGATACCTTTTGTTTCTATCAACGTCGAGAGGGTTCACTTGAAATTCACGATAGAATAGGACACGACGGACGTCGAGCTTATTTATTAAATGCGGCGCGTATTAAATGTACACCCTGTTGTCAAAAATCTACGACTTCCATGCGATATACATGTAATAAATTATATACTGCCAACGTTGGCACTTGCGTTATCATCGTCGTGTATGTATTATATACTCTAGAAGATATGGTATCGTTCTTAATGCGTGCAGAACCGAACCGGCGGGCCGGCTGAGAAAAACATTCGATGATAGGGAGAGCTAATCGTCGTTTCTTACACGACGTTCGCGTAAAGTCGAACGTGTCCGCGATATTATGGTACCTCGCCATATGACGCCAGCGCAACAGGTGCATTCGAACCGACAGAAAACAAATTCGACAATCTTTTTTATACGATTCCAATCGTTTCGTTTCAAATTACGTAATTTCAAAGCGATGAGATACCGTACGAGTGTCCACGGTGTCCACGGAACCACGGTATAGGACCCGTGATTAATTTAGACCGTCGTATTCCGAGACGCGAGGAAAACAAAGTAGGTACTTGGATGGTCCAGCGGTTTCATTGGGACAAACGTTTACCTGTTTTTCCCATGCCCCACGTTTCGAACTACGGCATCACGTCGACCGGAAAATTGCGAAATTCCCACGGAAGCCGTATTGCGAACACTTACACAAAATTGTGTAATCGCGTATAGATTCTGTCTGTTCGATTGTATAGCCCTGCACCCATCGTACGTGTATATATCATTATATTTACAGTGTCCTCTAGAGTTTTTAGATGTTTTCCTTTTAACATTTACGCAAGAGTAGCGGACCGGTTACAATAGGTACGAAGTATGAAAACGCGTGTGCGGTGCACGCGTAATGTCTGTACGACTGTGCGTTGAATGTATGTATCGCGTGAGTCCGTCGATACTAGGAGAATGCGTGGGGATCCGTGGGTGAATGTACGTGCGTGCGGTGCGCTTGGGTCGAAAGAGTTCGCCCCGCGTCTTGTAAAATAGTATTTTTCTAAATGGCGAAACAGTGTGCGCAATTATACGTGCGATCCGTAGCATCGGGTATATCGACCGAAGAGTTGTTCCAAATTCTCTCTTTTAGAAAGACGAGTTACGCCGGATTTGATATCTCATTGAAATTGTTTATCACGATTAAGGATGTTCCTGGTACTGGATATCGATGCCAGCGGACACCCGGGCACCAAAGAGCTGATTAAAAATAATTATAATCAATCCGTGTTGAAAGTACCACACGATCGACGATCGATATACATATGTATAGATTAAACACTATCATACTGCCAACTATAAATGTCCAAGCCGAGAATATAGCCGTTGGCTTCGACAAATTTCTATAATAAACATGCGAGGCACTGTGTTCCCAAACGGAAAACTGACAATTTGTATGTATGTATGTATGTATGTATGTATGTGTATGTATGTATGTGTGTATGTATGTATGTACGTAATCTGTATGTACGTTAGATACGTGTTTCCTGGCAAATTTGAAAACCGTGAACGAAGATAAGGTGATCTTTCTTAATGATTCGAGCGACTACAATTCCATTTTTGAAACTGTTAGGGGCGTAAATAAACGTTCGTTTCTTTTTCTCTTCGTTGTGAGCGTGAAATATCCTTGGGACACGAGATAAGAATCATAGCGACGCGAGTCGCTTACTATTTTTCATAAAACAGTGTTTTACAGCTGTTACAAAGCACTATATATTTTTCGAAGTTATAATAAAACGAACCGAAGTTAACTAGTAGATTATAAGACTGGACGATATTCATAGAAGTTGAACGATTAATTGAAATTCACTTGTGCTTCGAGCGCTATGATCCTTAGCTCGTCGCGTATAAAATAAGAGGATGTATCGCTGTAATAGGAATAAGCTCGAAGCGTTAGCTAAGGGTTCGTTGGCAGGTTCATTTTGTTTCGCACGGAATGGGTAATGAAGACGAAAAATGTGACGAACCGCGCGACATCCCGTTTATTTACGCAGATCTGTAAACTATCAGAAAACTTGTTGTACGGTTATATCTAATAAATACATACATACATTATATGGATGTCCTTAGAGAGGTAGGATATAAAGCATGAATTTCTGTGAAAAGGCTGAAGCATCCGACGATGACTCGAAGCACGCACACGTTTCGCGTTCTATCAAACGTAGCGGCGGAACTTTCATTTACGAGGTATTAGGTAAATTTTACTTTCCTATCGCCACTGTAGACGACGAAAAGTTTTTGGCATGTGCGGTAAAGGTGTGCGTACTCACGATTTGCTTTCTCGTCGTCGCTCGTATATCCACGTAGTTTCAATTACGTGGTCTGCGCGTAACGAGCGTTGACTGAAGTAAGACGAGCAAATTAATATATCTATAAGTACTTCTCTAAGAAAAACAAAAGTTATTACGGTGTTTACCAAAAGGACCTGTTCTTTGTCGAAGAAGGAATATTCTGTGCCCCCCACCTATGTTCCAATCAGCTGAGCCACGATGATCACGATAATAAATTATTGATTTTTATATGTCCGAACATCACTCGAATATCTTTTTGTTCCATACGTCTGGTTACCTTGATCTTTTCGTAAGAGAAGCTGGCTCTTAAAAACGTTTGTTTCAAGAATAGTTTTATTTATCAACCGTCCGTATATGATACAATTGTTTCTCCTCTTCGGAAATCGGAACCGGCGCTCCGGACATCAAGTCTCGGCCCGACATAGTCTTCGGAAATGCAATTACATTTTTTATATTTTCCGTGTGGCACAGTAGGCACATTAAACGATCCAATCCTAAAAATAATAATTGTTTGATACCGTGCTAAAAGTTGTTCAGATTTCGAATTACCTATAGCGATCCCGCCGTGAGGCGGAGCACCGGAGTCTAAAGCCTCGAGCATGTGCGTTAAATGCGACTCGTCTACGTTCAACATTTTCAGTATTTCTTTTTGCAATTTGGCCTCGTGAATTCTTATAGACCCTCCAGCGATCTCTGAGCCGTTCATCACTAAATCGTAGTGCAGGCCTCTAACTTTCAATGGGCTCTCCGTGAGATATCGCGTATCATCTGGATGAGGCTGCGTGAACGGATGATGCATCGTCTCCAAACGATTCGTCTCGGTGTTAAACGAGAACAAAGGGAAATCGGTGATCCACAATAGCTCGTTGCCAGCGCTACGGATTTTCTGGTCTTTGCTCTCCAACAAATTTGCAAATTCCAGACGGACTTTTCCTAATAGTGATCGCGTTACGATCTTATCTCCGCACGCTAAAAACAGTACGTCTCCTTGTTTCAAATTTAACTTCGATTCCACGTTGCCTCGAATGATTTCCGTTATTTTTGCGGACTGGCTACTTGGTACTTTTGTTTGGATCAGTTTCACAGAAGGGAAATACTTGCGCTGTAATTCTGATATGGTTTCTTTAACAGATTTCGTTAAGAAATTATGTTTTTCGGAGAATACTAACGCGTAAACTTCAAACTCCACGTTTTGTTCAATCTTCAAATTTTGTTTCAACGAAGAACGATCAATTAGATCCGTCAATCTCTGAAGTCTCTGCGGTATCCTTAAATCTGGTTTATCCGTACCATAGAATTCCATTGCATCATCGTATTTCATACGTTTGAAAGGAACAGTTATTCCCTCCGATTCCTCGGGCCAAGAAAATGCCAACAAGTTTTCTATTAATTCCATTATGCCTTCGGAATCAGCGAATGACATTTCTATATCAAGCTGGAAATAATATACAGTTTCGAATAAAAAATAAATAATGCTTCGAGCAGTAAAATGATGTACCTGTGTAAACTCTGGCTGCCTGTCGTGCCTAGGTGTTTCGTCCCTGTAACACCTCGCAACTTGAAAGTATCGGTCAAAACCACCGACCATTAATAACTGTTTAAATTGTTGAGGGCTCTGCACCAGTGAATAAAATTGACCTGGCATCCGTGTTGGGACCACAAATTCCTTAGCTCCCTGCGTCGTTAACAAAATAAAATCCGATTATTTTTGTTAAATCTATTATCAATAAATATCCCTTGCTCTTCGTTACCTCTGGAGTGTTTTTAAACAAAGTCGGTGTTTCTATATCTACAAATCCACATTCCCTGATAAGATATTCTCTCATGTTCATAATCATCTTCGAGCGCAGCCTCAAATACTTTTGCAGTTCAGGATATCTCAGAGATATGTACCTGTATTTTAACCGATTGCTCTCGTTTGCCTTGTTATAGTCTCTGATAATAAACGGGAGACTTGGCTTCGCCGCATTTAACACCTTTATAGATTCCACTTCTATCTCTACGTCACCGGTCAGCATTGTTTTATTCCGTTGACCATCTGGCCTCTTCAGTACCGTTCCTTCTATACTCAATACACTTTCGAACGGCAGATTCTTAGTTATCTCTTGTAAATCCTTCCTCTAAGACAAGATGCAATTCTTTTAATCCATAAAAAATATAGTTTGGGCCAAAATCAATGAAACAAAGTTTGTCAACTAACGTCCTCGGGTATTATACATTGGACAGAGCCATAGGAATCTCTCAGTATCAAAAACTTAGCGTACATTCTTGAGTATTCCAACCAACCACTCAATTGTACGTTTTCTCCTACGTTCTTAATCCTCAATTCTCCGCAAGTATGCGTTCTCGAAACAAATTTGTTCAACGGTCCAATGTTTTCTTTCGTCGACACTTGATTTTTAACAGCTAAGTCATGCGTACAAGCTATTAACACTGTGGCACGGTGCTTTGTCGTAAGCTGTAACAAATAGAAAATAATTTTTCAAATAGAAATGTATTATATAATATAGGAACTATGAAAAACAGATTGCACGTATAACATTTAAGAGGGACTGTCAGTCTTTAAACTGACACTAAAAATATTTTACATCGCAGCTTAAGTATAAATAATTTCATGCTTACTTCTTGCTGGCGGCATGTGCTTTTCTCGAATAACAACCTCGAGAGTGATCTCCTTAGTAAAATACCGTTCCGAAACATTTTTGTAGAGCGTAAAAAGAATATTCGATCGAGTTTAATTATGTATTTACATCGGAAGCTTCTATATCTATTAAAAATCAATTCGTTTGTAAAATAATAACTGAAACCTCAAAGGCCTGAATAACGTTCTGAACTCTGTTAAAAGGCTGAAAGGCTCTTTACGAATAGATGAAAAAGGATGTAAGTTTAAGTTCTATAGAAAACTACTTTCTTTTTAGTGTCTTCAATATTATTAATTTTACATGTACTTTTTTTTACTGCTTTTAATCAATTATAAGTTCATTACAGCAGAGGATAGAAAACAAGAAAAAGCTATTAAACTAATTCTGTAAAATCGAATAGAACATTCGAAACGATTTAGGAAAATCAAGTACATGTATAGCAATTTTCATGCAACAATTATTTCGTGAGAAATTGTAAAAATTTCCGAGAACGCAGGTAGATTTGCAGATGTCGCTCACGGCGCGTCTGATCTTCGCGTTAGATGGAAGTTATGGCAAATTCTACCACCGGTCACCGGTTACCCGTCGCACACTCGCCACTCGCATTCGCGGTTTTCATATTTCATTGGAAGCCTGAGCACGTTGGACGCTGTTCTCTCACCGTAAGTTTCATCGGACAGGAAAAGGACCTTTTCCTATTATATTTCGATCGAATCCTGGCCCAACGTTCATCCGCGATATCATTCAACGAAACTAACGCTAATCATATTATTATCAGAATTTATTTTCATTATTGTAACACTTGAAGCGACGACATTCGTAGCCGGTTCTTACGCGAATGATTATTACGACATGTTTCGTAGATCCGAATCGAGCACGAAAAACATGTGAACTATGTCCTATTTGTTACGTTAATCATTTGTCATATTAATTGAAATTCGAATTCTCGTGAAACTTGTTATTCGCTCTTGTCGCGAGTAACGTCTTCGTGTAACGCCTATGCTAATCGGTCTATGATTTCACTTGTTCTCAGAGACATAAATCAGTTCATATTTTTTTGTACGTATTCGTAACTCATCGAACTTTCTGGATAATGCAAATGTCAGGTCTAGTCGGCTTCGTTTGCATTTATTTTACTCGTTCGAAATACAGAGCAGTTCTTACGTTCAGAGAGTGAACGTGTTTGTTAATAAATCTGCATCCTTAAATAACGTGCGATAATTTCATTCTTACGAAACATGTCGCAAACTATTTCATTCCGCACAGTCATTATGATTAATTGGAAGTTTGATTTGCGGTCGCAATCAAATTCGAATCGGCATCGACAAAGATCGGTTTGTTAGAATTTTCAACGTTTTCGTGGAATCGTGTAACGCTTGACCTTGACAAATCTTTGCCTGTTGCTACGTATATAGAGAATAATCATTATCATTCTCGTTGCTTTTATCGATTCAGTAGTTTCTGATCTATATTCGTAATTCCTATATAGACGTTCGACGCACGAGCTTCTTCAAGTTAGTTGGAATTTCGTAGGTAGATTAACCAGATTATAGTTGATAGTTGGCTTATACTTGATCCAACATGATAAGTCGAAGGTTAAAGATAGGAGATCCATTGTTTTTTGGCCGAATAATCTTTTCTTCGGAATTTTTCATCGGAAGATCTAATATAGGTTAAGATACGAGTATAATTCACAGACTTCCACGCGATGTACCGTCTGTTACGTACAGAAGTGATTCTTACAATAAATCTTATGTTTTCTCTAAATTCCATCGGCAGAAGCTATTCTCATTTGCACATAATAAAATTTCTAGTCTCACAATTGTTTTTAATCGTTTCAATTTATCTACTGACTCGAGTAAAATTTTATTTTATCCGAGAAATTGTACCACAGATTTCTACAACTTTTTGCGCGTCGCAAATGACATTGAGATAATAGAAAAATCTTGAGGACTTTTACCACAGTAATTGAGAAATGCTTGTTAGTAACATTTTTTACTACTGTATTATCACTAGACTAGAATGTATTCTACACGCGTAAGAGGCACAAGTACGCTAAGATTTATCAAATATGCGATCAATATGCGAGAATAAAATATTTGACGTAAAAATATTTTACTTCTAAAAACTTCTAAATACTAAAAATATTTGATTTTTTCGATTGTAGGAATTTAAAGCCTAACCATGCCAGCGATTCAGAAACCTGCTCCAGCCTTCTCAGGCACCGCTGTTGTCAACGGAGAATTCAAACAGATTTCTCTCTCCGACTTCAAAGGGAAATATCTAGTGCTATTCTTTTATCCGTTGGATTTGTAAGTACTCGGACTCCTTATCTTCCGTACACGTGTCGATTCCCTCGAAATTCCCAGAGAGGAACACGTTGGGGAACGTAAAAAATAAATCGCTATCATTGCACGAATACCGATTAAACTAATTTTACAGCACGTTCGTCTGCCCAACTGAAATAATTGCCTTCTCTGACCGTGCTCAAGAGTTCGAGCAAATCGGTTGCAAACTGATCGCTGCGTCTACGGATTCGCACTTCAGCCACTTGGCATGGGTTAACACACCGCGCAAGCAGGGCGGTCTTGGCGAAATGAACATTCCCCTTCTTGCCGATAAAAGTAGCAAGATCGCACGCGACTACGGTGTGCTCGACGAGGAGACCGGCATTCCATTCCGTGGACTTTTCATTATCGACGACAAGCAAATCTTGCGTCAAATAACCGTCAACGATTTGCCCGTTGGCAGGTAAGCGGATCGATACTGTGCGCTTCGCGCATATTAATTTTGATTTAACAAATTTTTCCTTCGATCTTTTATTATCGGAGATAATTTAACAGCTAATAGTTATCGAACCATCATCCGTATAATTGCCTGATCTTCTACGTTGATCGTTTTCGCAGGTCTGTCGATGAAACCTTGCGTTTGGTACAAGCATTCCAGTATACCGACAAGCACGGAGAGGTGTGTCCAGCTGGCTGGAAACCAGGAAAGAAAACCATGAAGCCTGATGTTCACGCGTCGAAGGAATACTTCAAGGATTCCTAAAAAATCCTTTCATGGCGGGGGGGGGTCG
>SHCU01000185.1:181121-199817 GCA_004307685.1 Ceratina australensis | reverse complement strand
CACAGGATAATTTTCATGAAATTTCCAATTGCGTTTATGAACATTCAATGAAATTATTTTACTTTTTATACTTTTTTTCGAACCGATTAAATGTCATTCTTGTCATTTAATAAACAGTTGTCGGTTTTGCGTCAAAGATTACATGTATATCTGTATATCAGATTAAACAGAATAATTTTTTCCAATTATTTTTGCATATTTTTTGGAACCGAGTAAATTTCATTCTTGTAATTTAATAAACAGTTGTCGGTTTTGCGTCAAAGATTACATGTATATCTGTATATCAGATTAAACAGAATAATTCTTTCCAATTATTTTTGTATATTTTTTCGAACCGAGTAAATTTCATTCTTGTAATTTAATAAACAGTTGTCGGTTTTGCGTCAAAGATTACATGTATATCTGTATATCAGATTAAATAGAATAATTCTTTCCAATTATTTTTGCATATTTTTTGGAACCGAGTAAATTTCATTTCTGTAATTTAATAAACAGTTGCCGGTTTTGCGTCAAAGATTATATGTATATATGTATGCCAGATTAAACAGAATAATTTTTTCCAATTATTTTTGCGGATCTGTCGGAAAAATATTTTCGATTAAATTTCATTTTCGCCCTTCGTTAATA
Source organism: Ceratina australensis (assembly GCA_004307685.1). Lineage (NCBI taxonomy): Eukaryota > Metazoa > Arthropoda > Insecta > Hymenoptera > Apidae > Ceratina > Ceratina australensis. The sequence continues at coordinate 199,190 of SHCU01000185.1, read as the reverse complement.
AATTGGCCGACGGTGTCGCGTCAAAGATTATGTGGCATGCAAACGACATAGACGGTGGCCATTATATCTATATCGAGTTATAATAGCCCTCGTGTTAAATCGCACGAGAAGTAAATCGCTCGGAACTAACGTCGAGTGTCCCCTACCCTATATCCCCTATCCTCGTTATCCTACCATGAAACACACGTACACGCGACGGGGCACACGGACAGCGGGAACGAAAACTACGGTGGCCACCCCTTACGGCGTAACGGCGCACTTTCGTTAGGAATTATGCATTCGGCTGGCGTCGCCAACTTTTTTTTTCACCTCCAGTCTTTTTGCCCCCATTAATTGGCAACGGGAGATTCTCTCGTCTTACTGATTATATATAGAGCGACGACGACCGGTGCATGCGCTCTGCATTTCGAAAGTTTGAATAATTCATTCATTTTTTAGTTATTCGGTATTAAAATTTCGTCGGTTTTAGATGAAATAAAGTGTCGTTATTTAATATGTAGCTCTGTTTTATGGCCAGTCCTGATGTATACTTAAATGAATTTTATGAAATATCAGATGTCTTGATAAGAAGGCAGATTTATCACGCGATTCATATTGTTGGGTTTTATGGGGTATTAGCAGCGATTACTCAGTTCAAATAATATGTTGAAAAATCAAACTTTATTAGAAGACGCGGAAGGAAGACCTTTTAACCTCGACGCTACGGACGAGACTGAACTAAAAAGTAAAGGGAAATCCTTAACTCTTGCAGTTATAATGGAACGTAACTGCCTGGGCCTGCAAAGCATTTATTGCGCCCAGATGTTAAGGTCCGCGATGGGACTTGAGGCCCATCGGTTAAACTTAACACTAAACCTACCAGGGTCAAATGACCCTTCTTAAATTCGTCGATAAAAATAAAGCACAAATGGTTTTATCATGTTGCTAAAATTGTAACTATAACTTAATTTGATGTCGAACTAAAATATCAATGCCAATATTGAATAGCATTCAAATGTAAAGAATGTGAATATAGTATACTTGTCTGTGAAATCTGACGGTAGGTTTAGTGTTAAACAAGGGATAAACCCTCACTTAAGGGAATAATTGATTTATTTTAGTCCGTAGATTTATTTTTGCTTATTTTATCTTCATAAAATTCAACACATATCAATTCGAATGTTTTATTAAATTAATTATTAAATATTTATAAAAAACTTAAACTACTTCCATATTATGTTTCACAAAATCATTACCCAGACCTTCATATTAATTTCAATAAATAAAATCTCTGGTGAAAATTCAAAAATTCATTCCTACCGAAAAAAACATGAATTAAAATTAACAAAAATTCGATGAATCTGGATAAAATAAATGTTTGTAGATATAGTAGTAGTTGAGGGAAATAAGAACGTCGCGAGATCGTCCTGTTCCTTAGGTGGATCTACTTTCTTCTCGCCGCGAATTTAACCAACTTCCCTTTGTGCGAAGATGTACGCGTCTTCGAGATTCCGGTTATGAAGATAAGAAAGATAAGTAGAATTTATGAAGGAAAGACCGTAAGTAAGAGGCCGCTTTATCGCAGTTTGTTACGCTCGTATTAACTTCCGTCTTCAAACTCGTCTCCTTCGGCTTAATCCCCTCCGACTCATTTTCATTCCACGTTCGCCAACCGCCCCGTTGCATCTAACCGTCTTTCAGCAGATACACAAGGGAAATTCATGTCGGTAATTCGAAGTACCGAAAATGGTCGAATTTTTCGGAATTACCCGTCGTAATCCAGTTCGACTCGTTCGCAGTTATTTCTTACGAAATCTCGTGAAATATGTGGTATTGAGGTTATGGCGCCAAGCCATAGACAACACGTAAACTCTCTAGGCGCCTAGCGTAAGTCTCTAGTTTTAAGTTGGCTGGTTGGTAGTCCTAAGTTTAGAAGGAGATATTTACAAGCATGTGTTTCTGCGAATTGATGCTGTAAAAAGACCATTGGAAATGCCCTACGAAGGCCCATTCGAGATTGCAGAACGCGGCACGGACCAAGCCTGTTAATCCTTTGGGTACATTTGACGTCTGAAACACGTCGTTCAGTTTTTTCCCCTAGGAGCGAATTACGTGTTTAACCCTTTGCACTCGAAAGGCGACTGACATCCGCCATTATTTTGTCAAATAAATGTAAAGAAAAAATATTTTTCTTTAATTTGATTTTGATTTTGATTTTGATTTTGATTTTGATTTACCGCGCTTGCCCAAACGTCGGTAAATAAAGGCACGTGGACGTGACAGATGACGATCAATGTCACAAGGCATATTGTGAGGTTACACAATAATTGCATATAGGGAATCGATAGGAAAATTAACTTTAAACGTCGTTTCTCTACTTTCAGGTAAACCTGTAAAATATTATTGCTTAGCTTTATTATAATTAGGTTAATTAAGTTTGGGAATTCAATAAAACTCTACTTTCAGAGCAACACATTATAATTTAATGACCTACGACAATCCCTAAAAAAAGAAAAGGATTAATTAACCTTATATAAAATATATATCGTTGATTAAATACATGAAAATCGTGTAGCTTGCTAACGTGCACTTTGCAATAAAAAACGGTAATGAAGACGTTAAGCAGTTTGAGTGTTACGAAAGGTGTTTTACTCGGTCTCTCCCATGGTACCGGGTCACTGCGAGGTTAGGTTAGGAGGGGAACGTATATGGATCTCGTGCAAGGATTTGACTTTGGGATTAAACCTGGCGGTGCGTTCGCCGGCTCGTAAATTGCGCCAAAGAATTCGATATTAACGGTGGGTAGGTGAATTCCCGGACAGGATAGGGCGGGTAGTTTCGGTAGCCCCGCATTAAACGGGACCCGGGCTAAGGTATTAACGCTACGTTCACCTCAGACGAAGACTCGACTGACGAGGCTCCGCTTACCCAGTTCGTCGAGCTCGAGGTATTCCTGCCGACGGATCGACACTGAGTCTCCTTCGTGCTTACCGTTTCATACACAGTGTAAAATATCTACAGTCAATCCATATGACATAATTTTTGTGAAATAATATTTTAGTTACTATTTTATATAATTGTTGGTAACGTTTGTACTAGTTCTTGATGGGTTGGCAGCACTGACGCCTTATTCAATTTTGTATTAGCTCGGGCTATACAGGCACTGAGCCCTCCCGATCGCTTGTAATTGGGTAAAATGGAATAAGCAAACAAAATTTATGTTACCTATTTTATTTCATTATGAGATTTAATATTCCATTAAATAATACTAGTTGCATGCCTTCGTTCTGCATTCCTGCCGAGTCTCCTCCGTGCCTATCGTTTTACACACTGCACGAAACATTTACACTCAATCTATATGACATCTTCTTTTTTAGACTGCTTTTAGTCTGGACACTAATTATTAGTTGAAAGTGACTATTATTAAAACAATATTGTTAAAACAGTGACTGTACAGTAACTATCAAACTAAAACGGTAATAATTATTAATAAATCAGTATTAATAAAACGGTGAGTTATAAGGCGTTAACAAAATTCTAACAGAAATCTCCTTTTTTAATTGCTCAACAAAATTCTACCAATCGCCGTTTAACAAATTCCCCGAGTCCACGTGAATCATGTATATTCGATGCCGAGGGATAGGAAAGTAGTTTGCCGACGGATTATTGAAATTTTCATTATCGTTCGAGGATCGCGTTTCCGTTCGCATGAAATATCGAGCGGATAGCATCGGGCCGGAAGTAGTTCGCATATATTCACCGACCGCTCCCCCCTACCCGTTGGCTACAATTCCGTCGGATGATCGTAAGAAGTGACGTCAGCGTTCATCAAATCTTTCAAAGGTTTTCGGTGCGCGTGGGGGGGGAGCAGGGCCCGGAGGTTTCCGGGTCGTTGGATCGCTAAGCCGAATTCCGGGGCTCTCGTTCAACCCTTCGGCCTCCGCGCCATTTCGCCCGTTCCATATCTCCTTTATCCTCTTTGGTTTTTCCTGCGGGCCACCCTTTTTCCCCGGCCAAACCGTCGCCGTTTCCTCGGAAATTGGATAGTTGCTTCCAATTCCGCGAGGAACCGCGAAAGGGAAGGCCAGCATTCCTTTGTTTCTTCCACTTTGTCTTCGCTGCTAACCCCCAACGTCGAAACTTACCAACTTTCTCCGGAACTTTCTTTCGTAACCCCACGAACGAGCTATTCTTTTTTTTTCCTAACCCTGACTGTATCTCTAAAGGGGTTATGTGATGTGATAGACGTCGCGCTTCAGGTTATCACGATATTATTCAGCTAAGTGAAGTTGGCACACTCAAGTGTAAATTCATATAAAAACTGAAGTCCATTCATTTGTCCAGATTTGTGACCTCGCGAACGAAGTATATATTTTTTTTCCTAACCCTGACTGTATCTCTTGTTCGTCGAGCAAGAGATTATGTGATGTGATAGATATCGTGCTTCAGGTTATCACGATATTATTCAGCTAAGTGAAGTTGGCACACCATTTCTTATAAAAACTGAAGTGCATTCGTTTGTCCAACAAAATTTTTCGTTTGTGTTGGAATAATGGGCTGCAAAAATAAGTCAAACGACGAAGGATACTTGTAGTATCCTGGCTTAGGTGCTTTAGTGCCCTCAGGCCAAGGATTGAAGGTCTGCGATCCTTCACTTGGCAAAAGGTCTAACTATTGAAAGTGAGTAGCAGATAAATATAATAGCGCACAGATTGGAGTAATATAACAGAAAATACTCACATTTACGTACCGACAAATGTACACAAGTTTAGTCCCAGTTTCATTATTAAGCATTACGTTCATTTTGTGTTTGTAATTTTCAAGTACAATAAACATATACGCATAACCATGATATTTTGTAAAAGAAATTGCGGATAATTTTGTATAAAAATTGTGACTAACGCCGATTGGATGTACGAACAATTATGAAGTGCTGGGAAAATGGTCGTTCGTTTGATTCAATCAGAGAATCGTTGATGCACGGCCATTAATTTCTACTTGCCGGTAATAACCGAAACGGGGGAACAATCGTGGCCATCAGCCCCTCGGCCCAGATCCGCTATTTGCGATGATGAAACGCGATCAATCAACCCAGATACAAGTTCGGCGTAGTTCGGTTTAACGAACCCACACACCATCTCGTAACAAGTCCAAATCGATGGAGCAGGGAGAATCAATTAAAAAACAAAAAAATAGAGGTAAAAGGGATTTCATTGTAGATAAAAGAGTTTAATACAGCAACTGTTACATTACAATATAAAATGCAACGTTAATTATTTAAAAAAATTGAGAAAATTATAAAAATATAGTAATATCTTTTCATCGAAAAAACGCTACGAATTAATTCCAACACCTGGATAAAACTGTGAGTGAGTTTGTATTTTATGTGTAAGTGAGATAGTTCTTATTAAAGAGGAAAGAGTTATAGTTGAATCCACTGTTACCATCCTAATTGAATAGTTAGTAGTGTTAGTAGTTAAATCATTAGTAGTAATGAGTTATGCTTATATAATTAATAGTTAGTAGTGTTAGTATAATAGTAGTGTAAGTTTAGTTAATAGTTAGTAGTGTTAGTAATTCAATAGTTAATACTGAGTTATGCGTAATGCTCTGGCGTTGATCTACCTGATCGCCGAAGGGATAAGGGGTGATAGGGGAACATAATATATAAGTAGAGGGCCGACAGAAGAGTCTTCTTCTCAAAAGCAGTTCCGTGCCGTCTTAATTTCATAACCCGTTTCCCAATACTACCAAATTACACAATACGACATTAAACAATTCCATCAATTTTCTATTTTACAAAACATCTTCAAGCAATTATTCGAAAAGAGTTTCGAATACAACAAACATACCGATAAGAATAGATTTTCGTTGGCCGTAATGAGAATGTAAATTCGTTTGAGGAACCGTCTGATCGAATTCATAGGAATTCCGCGCGCGTCCCGGTGTTATCGTGGGCCGAAGGGGGGTAGCAAACGAATAAAAGACGTTGGAAAGTTTCGAAGTTGAAAAATCTGAGACGTACGATCTCGACTAACCGCGGTAAATCTCTGGGCACGTAGCTCCGCTTTTCAACCTCCCCCCCAAGCGCGAAGAATACGTCTCACTCCAGATTCTCCTTTTCTTAATAAATTCCGCGGAACGCCCGGTTAAACTAATTACGCGGGCCGGCGTGGAATTTTAAAATCGTTCGAGGCTCGCGCGGAACGAAATATCTCCCGTACCGGTACGGGACTCTTAAACGCACCGCTGACCGTTTCAACTGTCGTCGAACCTCAACGCAGCAACGCCTGGGCTTGTCCTCTCAACACTAGATTTACACTAGTTCGTTACACTAGTTTACACAACACTAGTTCGCGTGAATCTAAAACTGCTCAGCTTAACTTAACATATTCAAATAAATAAATGCTATCAATTACTCCATTTAATAATAATATCATAATTGCCTTTGATAACATACGAATATTAATTAACAACGAAATAATTTATTTGCGAAGAATTTCCTCGCGAGGGGAAAAATAAATTGGGTTGAGTTTCTGGGGTAGAAATAACGGGCCGAAGGACGCTCGGTCAGCAGGAGGTATGATTTTAATAACCCGGAATGTAACGCAGGGGAGACAATTCTTTCGGGGGTAATCTCAAAGAGAAAGAGAGCTCACTCACCTCGATATTGCTTTTCCACGGTAATAAATCTTTGCCGAACTAATATTCCGGCAATATTGCAGCTAGTATTACCATAGTAAATGATCCCGATCGCGGTTACTCCAGAAGGAAATTCCGCGACGATATTGTAACCGGAAACCGATGGTATCCGCAGATTTCATTTGAACCCCTCGAATACCGATGAACGCCGCTCGACGTTCACAATTCTTATCTCTGCGTCAACATTTTATCTATATCTTTCATCAATATCTATGGTTTATAAAAAACGGAAACATTAATTTTGTCATTATTATGACGTAACATGTTTCGTTTTGTCGAGACATTCGTACCCAGATACTTAAGATTATCATCCCTAATGATTTTGTCTGTTTCCTAAATCCGGGAAACCGCAAAACATAACGAGGTCCCGGGCCCTTGCAATCAGAGACGAAAAGGGAGATTGCTCATTGGTTTGTTCGAAATATGCCTGGTTACACTAGCGCCTCTAGTGTCAAGCCATGAGCAACCTCCCTTTTCATCTCTGCTAACATTTTCATTGTATCGATTTGAAATAAAAAATTCTTACAACCTCAAGAAATAATGTTCATCCAAATATCAAGTTATCCCATGCATCTGTGATGAATACCTTATCCCAAGAATACCATAATCCCAAGAAACCATAATCAGCCAACGTATTGAGTTGCATATGACACCGAGGAATGCGATAAGCACCTCAATCCCAGGAATAGCCGGATGTGCTGACGATAACATTCCAAAACGAAACTCTTAGAAGAATGCGAATACCATTCCAAATCAACATGACATAAAACCCCCTCTAATCCTCCAGTCCTTAGTTTTAAGAATATCATTGTACCGTCTACATTGCTTTTCGTCACTTTTATAACGCGTTGGCACTCGACACCGACAGGCAGTCGAGCAATAAACTCTTCAAAAAGATCAATTGTGAGTTTTTTACATGACACATCAATGGTAACACCAGAGATGAAAAGGGATATTGCTGATGGGTTTGTTCGAAATATGCCTGATTACAGCGCCTCTAGTGGCAAGCCACATTTTTCGAGAGGAAATGCAGTAGGAGACAGGGTGCCTTATCCACGTATTCTCAGCGTACACATTTTCGTTACGTTAATAATGAAAACTATATTATTGTTGAACACTTTGTATTTCATTTGCACTGTGCATCGTGTTAAGCCGAACGGCGGAAGAAAGCTGAAAATCACACAATAAAATCGGGCTACGAGCCACAGGCCTAAGCCCTAAGTGAACAACAAGATTAGCGGCACTTGCGCAGGCTACCTTGACCGTTGACAGCTAGGCAGGTCCCTTTTAGCGCTCAATTTTATTCAAAGTTGAACATTATCTACGAGCTTGAAGTCATGTGACATCCCTAGCCGCGACGTCAATCGCGCATGTCTTTTAGACGCCTAGTAACAAAAAATCGCGCTCTGCGCCCATCACTGGGGCTAAGTCAGTTGGTCATGCCTGGCCAGGCGTTAGAGACGAAGAAGTGAGGTTAAGGGGAGTTGCGTTTTGAATAATCGCTTGCACGTTAACGCGCGACGGTGCGTCAGGGTCGAAGGGTGCGGCAGTGTCAGCGTGATATCAAGTTCGCCGGCGTAACTTCGAATTAGTTTTCGCAGCCCGCGTCGCGCGCACTCGTATATCCTCCGCGAAAACCGCACACGTCCACCGTCGTCTTCCACGCTGTCGTGGCTCCGCGAGTGGGTGCCATCGTGGCCTTAAATCACCTCAAAGTGCTCTAAACCGGGGGGTTAATCGAATTTAGCTGCACATAAATCGATGCCCCTCAGCCCTGAACCACTGACTTTTCGCCCGTCGCGGGGGCAGGGGAACAATTTCATTTGGTCCCGCCAACTTATCTACGCGCACGCCGCCGCGCCAACGTCCACGGTTCGCTGCGCCCCCTTCCTACGTCCGACGCGTAACCCCCTCTAGGAAAAATGTTTCATCAAGTATTTATGGTGCGTTCGATTTTCGAGAGATGTTCACCCCTGGACGCGAGAGAGACGAGTGTATATAGTCCTAAAAACTGACTTTTTCATTGGAAGGTAAAAAACGGGTGGCAAGTTTGAGGTTGACACGCTACGCAATGAAATAAAATAGAAATTAAACCGATGAACAGAAACAAAATTCATCGCGTAGTTTCGAATTTAATATGAAATTTCCGAATGACCTTGAACTAAAATCTCAAGGTCAAATAATTAAAATAAATCGTTTAAACCGACGAACAGAAACAAAATCCATCCCATGGTTTCGAATTTAATATGAAATTTCCGAATGACCTTGAAATAAAATCTCAAGGTCAAATAATTAAAATAAATCGTTTAAATCGATGAACAGAAATACAAGATCCATCGCATGGTCTCGAATTTAATATAAAATTTCCGAATGACCTTGAACTAAAATTTCAAGGTCAAATAATTAAAATAAATCGCTTTTAATGAATCGAAATCTAAATCTAAGTTGATTACTTGCAAAATTATTTACAGAGGGCTAACTTGCAGCACAAAAATAATTTTGCAACTAATCAACGTAGATTTAGATTTAGATTCAGTAGAAAGTAAACATAACTACAACTTTTCAACTGATTTCACTAATTTCTATTATTTACATAATTTCGATTCACGTAATTCACAATTCAAATTCACGATATATTAAATTACTATTCCTATATCACAATATTGATCCTTTTTTTCTTAATATCTCCTTATATAATACTTAATATTATCTTACCATAAAATGATTTTTTTCATAGAGAAAATAAATTCATTTAAGGAATTAGGCAGTTTAACATTTACATCGTGTCGAGTTGATTTTTGTGGAGACTGCTGGTTACGACCACAGCTAAACAGTGAGAATGAAATTGTTCCGGGCACGTTATTATTGCAATGTTATCGTTACGTTAGGTACCGCTTGCCAGAATAAATTGGTTTCCGGTTTGTCTACCACTGTTATTATTGCTACCGTGTTATCGTTGAATTAGGCGGGGTATCAAAAATACCAGACGCGCCAATTAAATCTTCAACGTTAATTTACAGCAACTTTTTGTATAAATCAAAGTAAGAATTCTTAATAAGAATTAATAATAAGAATTCTTATGAATTCACTGAAGATTTAAACATGGAATACAAATGTAATACAATAATATGAAAATACAAATTACTTTTTACAACGATTCAAAGTAATAAAATAATATCATTATGGTTAGTAAATAAATATTTCACGATGAACATTAAAATTTGTATTATTTGTAATATACATTTCCTTATTTCCATTGAATTTGATTGAACGAAACATGGCTGCAAGCATGACAGCTCCTCGAGGCTAGCAAGGGAAGGGATTCAAGTGAAAAGGCGGAAGCTTTGGCAACGCCATCATATGCCGGAGTATTGAAACATAAACCAATAGATTTCTTACTACTTGTGAATATCGTCCTAATAGGGGACTCACACATAAGCAGCAGTGGGCCTGGAATAATTGTCCGAAGCTGTACAAGTACAATACGATCAGAATAACTTAAAATGCTTCAAATTGGTAAAAGCAATACTCAGTTTATTTTATATACAACACTTAATTCATTAATAATTGATAATACCATTTTACAACGACACTATTGTGCCTTGTACTCGATTGTAAATGCAGAGCTGATTAAAACCTGGTTGCAAAAGTACAAAACCATCAGGATAACTTAAAATGCTTCAAGTTGATAAAAGTATTGGAAAAAATGCGAACTCCAGGGGAGAATTTTCTTATTAATTGCTGTTTATTATTTTGTATTGATAAACATAACTTAGTGGTTATACATTATGCTAACTGGTTAAAACCTGGTTGTAAAGGTACAAAACGATCGGGATAACCTAAAATGCTTCAAACTGATAAAAGCAATACTCAGTTTATTTTACATACAACACTTAATTCTTGAATAATTGTTAACATCATTTTACAACGACACCATTGTATCTTTCACTCGATTGTAAATATGGAGCTGGTTAAAGCCTGGTTGTACGAGTATCAGGTCGGCTCCTGCGGGCGAGACCCGCCGAAATTAGTTAGCTGCCTCTTTGTTACACCCAATAAACCGTTACTCACCCGTGATGGCGCAATTATTACGTCTACTACTCGTACGCCACCGCGAGGCATAAACACGAATCGCATTGTAAATTCCATCTCCACGCTACGGCCATTTCCTTCCTACCTTGTTCAATATTATACCCTCGTTTCGGTATTGATAGTTGACCGGCATAACTTGCCAAATTAATCACGCTTTACGAGATCAATAAAGGGTTTTCGCCTTTCTATCTACCGGGACTTTATTATCAAACCATCGAGCCAGCTCCATTAACTGATTTATGTACCGATCAAAATTTGTACCGGGGTTCATCGCTGATAGACAGACGCGTTGTACAGTGGTTTCGCGCGGTTAGGCAATGTAAACCCTGCTTTTTATGCTGAATGAAGTTCATCTACTAGGTTAGGTATCTCACGGTTTCATGGATTTCATTAATGTAATTAGACTGCAGATTTTCAGTGAGGGTACATACTGTTAGGAGATCGCGATTAGCGAATACTTTAGGGATTCTAGGAACGATGGTTACAAATTCTAGGAACAATGGTAATAAATTCTAGGGACATTCGTAATAATTATTGATATTACATATTTACTTCATATTACCAAACAGAATCATTATTCTCTATAAAAAAATTCTAGGCAAAATAGTAATAAATTCTAGGGACAATCATAATAATTATTGATACTAAAAATTTATTTAAAATTTCCAAACCGACTGACTATTCCCTATAAAAGAATTCTAGGGACAATGGTAATAATCTCTAGGGACGATGGTTACAAATTCTAGGATCAATGGTAATAAACTCTAGGGACAATCGTAATAATTATTGATACTACAAATTTACTTCATATTACCAAACTGAATCATTATTTCCTACAAAAAAAATTCTAGGCAGAATGGTAATAAATTCTAGGGACAATGGTAAAAAATTCTAGGGACAATCATAATAATTATTGGTACTAAAAATTTACTTTATATTATCAAACCGAATGACTATTCCTTATAAGGTCCCACTTCTAGGGACAAAGGGACAAAATAAGCTCTAGGGACAATCGTAATAATTATTGGCAATAAAAATTTGTCCAGTGCCATACCTACCAAACGAAATCAATTGAATTCGATTGAATCCGCGTTATCGTGCCGCAGCTCTCGGATACAGACGGATGCAATTATCATGTTTTCCGAAAAGGTTAGAAGCCCGTGGAAAGGCGATTAGCGAATACTTAAGCGATGGATCCCCGCGGCCCGATGATATCCAATTGCAGTGAACGCCAGCGGAATGTTTACCCGGTTCTCGACTCGGGGACTCAAAGAAAACTTCATTAGCTTTGAGCGGCTCCGTAGCGATAGAGGGCTCCACCTCCTCCAGCGGCGATGAATTAGTTTCGAGACACGCTCCATTCATCCGGCGTCTCGCGGCGAATCAGACCGTGAGCAATCAAGCCAACCGGTGAAATCTTGATCGTTCGCCGCCCGCAGATTTCATCAATACGTTTTAGCCTATTCACCGTGAGAATCGTTTATCAAGTGTAAAATACTCGGTTCCAATCCCGAACGGTAGAGCCCCTTTCATCGTCACGCGGGAATCAATATCCCGATAATCCCGATTTAAATAAATTTCGCGATTTTATTTAAGCACCGAACTCGACGAATTTTCGTTGATTTTTATTCCAGGCTTCTCCTCTCTGTAATTACGCGGAGGCTACGGGGTGTCAGCGTTTCGCGCTCGCGATGTTGTGTGTTGGAAATAACAGGCGAGTTTCGACGGGCGAATGGAAAAAGCGATTGTTCAATGGCGTGCGAAACTCGGGATAAAGGAAACGATTATCGTGAATCAGCCCCTTTTGTTTCGTTACGCGCCCGCTTTGGCCAATTTTCGACCTATTAACTGCAATTTCGTTAACAACAATTTCGCTCGCTCGTCTTCTAATTTTTATCACACCAGATACCATTTTATCATATCTGCACACCAGTTACTTCTTTCACGAAGTTTATAGGTTATGTCATGTCTCCATGTTTTGGATATAACTTCGTTTGCAGTGCTGACCATTGCCAGGATCGTATTTCAACGAAGAAGATTGAAATGTGCAAAAGACTATAACGTAGAGTGGCCATGTTGGATATTCTTAGTCATTTCAGCCTACTCATTTAATTTAATGTTTAGTTGTAGATTGTACATTTTCAGATTGTACGCGTAAGCCGGACCTTTCTATTGTATATTTTCGAAGATAAGTTAAGATTGTATATGTAAGCTGGACCTTTCGACCCTTATCGACCCTTCATCCGTTCAGCGATCTGTAACCTTCAGCCCTTACTCATGACGATCCCCACTCCTATACTTTTCTGCTTTCCTTTTTAAATTAGCCAAAAGACCCGACACTTACGATCTGGCTCTGACAACGAACACACCTAGGACAGTGATAAAGTCTACCTAGCCAAGCTCAGAAAACACAGTTATTTCCAACCTTCGGTGATCCAACACCCACAGACACCTCAATTATGTTTAAAATGACATAATGCTATCGTAAGTAATAAAATGTTATAATATTTGAAAAACAAATTTAAATATAGCAATTTTGGTAAGTAAAATATAATAAATTTAAATAAGTATGGGATTAGAAACGAAGAGAGTCTTCCTTCGAGAAGGAGAGCTTGCCTTTTACGAGAAAGAGAGTCTTCCTTCGAGAAGGAGAGCTTGCCTTCGACGAATTGACAGTGTCGTCACGTATCATTGCCGAGAGTGGAAGATCGAAAATGTCCTGGCACGAATTCCAGAGGTGATAGCGCCCTCTATGGTCTCCGGTCTCAAATGAATTTTAAATAAAATTGCTGAGCAACGATTCCCAACGAGTTTTTATGAACGATCAAATTTATTTGTAGGTTAAAATATTGTAAAGTCTAAAAATGAGTTTTAGTATAAATAGAGCACAATAAATCTGAATTTTCTAATAAATATCATGAATTCAATGTGATTACCTAGAAAGTTATAACCTAAAGTGATAATCTACCCTAGAAAGTTGAGACTTCCTAACAAATTAGAATTAAAATACTAAAAACAAACAGCTCTGCCCGTCGGATTGCCTGCTTCAGGCGCAAAACCGTTGAAATTTAAATCATCAATAATTAATTAAGGAAATCTCAAACGCAATTTTTCTACTCTTTCTCTTCGTTTTATTTTGACCTCTAGAATACGTCCCTAAAATATTGCCAAGTAGTAGGTTTACACTCTGTATACCTAAAATTTCAATTTTCATTTTTCTGTCTTTTTCTTCTTCGGGCTAACAAAAAACGAAACGGAATAGAAGGATACATGGAAGCTTGCGACACTTTCAAAATAAATGGGCCACATTAGGGATAATTATCAGGCATGAAGATCCCAGGGTGAGAGTCCGGCTGCGAGTCGAGCAAACAGGGTAACTGTAAGCCAGTAGGATACTTATCCGTTCGGTTGAAACTTAAAACCTCCTTTCTACCATGATTCTTATCAATCCTAACGCTGCGCACGGGGTAGGAAATCCGGGAATAATCCGACGCCGTACATCGGCTAAGCTCAACCGCTATTTTACAGAGGCGATCAATAGTGATTTCAGCCGGATACAGAGGACCCGATGAAAGGACGAGGTTGGGGGTAGCAAAGTAGATGAGAAACAGAAAGGGTGAGAGAAGATGAATCGAACGGTGGAAACAGAAAGACTCGCGAAGTGAAAAAGGACGAATGGAAGGCAGAGACTGGAAGAGTGAACAAAAAGAAGGAAGAAGGTTGAGAGAGAGAGAGAGAGAGAGGACTTCCGCCTCCTTCGTTAACTCGTTTGGCTCTGAAGTTGGAGAGGTAACACACAGCCAGGGAAGATAATGCAAGCCGTGAGAAAACGGAGAGCTACCCTTCGCCTCGCGCCCCCGAGTCCGCTTGATTGCAACGAACCCTTCCTTCCCAGCTCCTACTTTTCCACAGCGCTGACTCTCGAGCCGGCTCGATCCACCTAACCAAAACGGGGACTTACAATTAGCCCGCGAAAATCTCGGTCGACGATTTTATCGTAAAACAATTTGTACCAACGAATCGGATAATTATCCCCTAGAAAATCAAAACCTAGCTAAAAATCAGACGATAAATTGTATTAATTGAAAACAGAAGATAGAGATATGGAATTAATGCTGCAAGAACGTCTGCCAATTAAATTGGCCCTCACATTTCAATAAAATCATAATTAAGTTCGTCTTGATACAGTTTATAATATTAAACTGAATAACTATTGTATGTAGGAAAATCTACCTACCTACCTACCTACTAAATCAGATAATGAATCCTGTTAATTGAGAATATAAGGTGGGACATGCAACTAACCTGCAAAGACGTCTGCTTATTAAATTGGTCCGGACAAATTCATCCTCAAACAATTTGTATTAGCAAATGGAATAATTATTCCCTATAAAAGAATTCTAGGGACAATAGTAATAGATTCTAGGGACAATCGTGATGGGCAATAAAAATTTGTCTGCTCGAGGCTGGATCCACCGAATCCTTTGATCTTCTCTAATTCCCTGGGCAAGGTTCACCGATCTCGAGGTTCCCCGTCTTGGTGACATCTTAAACCTCTCATTAGCGTGGCTCGTCACCTTCGACGGGTAAACAGGGGCCCCGGGAATTAGTCACGTCAATATTTGCGGTGCAATCAAGCCGGGGCCTTCGACTCGACCTGTCGCTCGTTCCGCCCGATTGTAATCCACACTTCCCGTGACCGGGTTGTTCACCGGGCTGCGTCGTCTTGTCGCTGTTGTCTTTTCTCATTTTACTCCGGCCGATACACGCGACACGGGGCTACCTTACCAGCGGTCTAATCAGCGATCTCGCAACTTTCTTCAAATAACTCGTTACCATCTCACAAACAATTTGACAACAAATAAACCCGTCCCGATTTTATCGTTGAATCTGTTCCGAGGAATTACAAAGGGAAAAGTAAAGCCTGAAGAATTATTTCGCGCGCGAGAGTTTCGTAAGGATTTTGTTCGGAACTATCTGAAAAAGTTTCGAGGAGAAATCGATGGGCGAAACAGTGGAATTAAGCTTTTTCGAAAGTTGCACGTGCCAGAGGGTGGCCAGGGGGTTGGCCGAGGAATACGAATCGGGCGTCGTTTGTTAAACGAGGGGTGAAACGGTCGGAAGAGCAGGTGGCTCGTGATGGCGAAAGGGTTGCTTGCTGTCCCGGCGAAAGAAACGAGAATGGCGGGGGCGGACGAACGTGTGATACTATCGCAAATCGAAAGTGTCCAGAGATACGGTTATTTTCAGAAACTCGCGACGTTTAGAAAGATTTCAATCCGATCGAGTCGTTCCTACCTGTTTAAGACCCTGTTTACAATCCCGGGAAATATTGTAGCTGTTCGTTTTTGTTGATTCTTATTGGTATTACGACGTTAGTGCAGCTAGGGACTTATGCGTGTAGTTGTTTTCCCTAGGAGTACAAGATTCTAAATTAATAATGAACTTATATCTTGTTCTAATTCGATGCTTGAATTGGCATCATGATTACTTGATTTGGACATTTCAATCTACTATGACGATTCTTATTTTCAGTCGAACATTAGTACAGGTAGGTATTTATGATTTATCTGTGTAGCTATTGTCTCTAGGGAGAAAAGATTCAAAATCAATAATGAGCATATACCTTATCTTTTCTTGATGCTTGAAGTAGCATCATGATGACTTGATTTGGACATTTCAATCTACTATGACGATTCTTATCATTACTACAGCATTAGTACAGCTAGGGATTTATGATTTATCTGTGTGGCTATTATCCCTAGAAGGATAAGATTCAACATTGACACCAATTGTAGCCTGAAAGAACAGGGCACAGACTTATTACTAATCTTGACACCCAAGCCTGACCACCATCCCTTGTCCCTAACTGTACATCAACTTAACCCTAAACCTACTACGGTCAAAATGGCCCTTCTTAGATCGTTCAATAAAAATAAAACCAACGTGTATTTATCATATAGCTAAAACTGTAACTGTCATTTAAACTGGTACCAAAATAAAACACTAACGCCAACATTAAATAGAGTCCATAAATAATAAAATAAAGAATAGAAAATATCAATACAGTATAAGAATCAGCAAAATCCGTCTTTAGGTTAAATAAAATTCACCTGGCTGACCACTTCAGAAATGAAAACCCTATTAAATCCCTCCCTGAAAGTCTCGAGTAACGAAGTAAGACGAAGATAAGACTTTTTGGCAGAACAGGTCAGGATCCATCTTAGGGATGGGGGCGAAACCCCGGCCCTTGTTCCCGGTCAGGGACGAGTCTTTAAACCCTGGTACGCGATTCTACAGGCTTCCTGGCCTGTCCCCTTTTCCTTGGACCAGCAGCGAAGGAGCCTCGTGTCGCGAGATAGAGGCTCTGAAGCCGAACGAACGGACGTCCGGAGACGTAATTTCCTGCCCTACCGGTGCAGCAGCCCTTCCGTTTCACCCCCTATCCACCTCGTACCCTCTTTACCTTTGTAAGCTACGTTCAGCCGAGTTCCCGGCGAAACTTCCCTTGCTTTACATGCCCCGCCACGGATCCCTCTGCACGGGCCGAATTAGGGTCCGGCGATGACCGTTCCGCGTGGAAACGCAACGACCCCGCTGTAATATATGCTTATATGCCAATATGCATTATATGCATATATGCCCCATAATAACGATGAAAATAATAAATAATTAAAATAGATAATAATAATCCTGATAATTATTATAATAAAACAATAACAACATGCAACATTTAACTCAGTTAAAATTGCATAAAATCGACGACTCACCGGGACAGTCGTTGACAATCTCTAATTGTCAGATTTAAGAGGGGCCGGCCCATTATATCTGTTGCCCGGGGGTAAATTGAACCGGCACGGCGGGCCGCGATGTATCGGACAAAAGCGTGTCAGCATTCGTAAAGGTAGTAAGCACCTACCTTGGGTTTCCACGAAGAGCGGCGTAGTGGAGCGCGTTGAACCCATTGTTGTTCGTCAGCGTGATGTCTGCGGCGTGGTCCAACAACAGAGCCAGGATGTCGTCTCTCTTCTTCGAGATCGCATCGTGAAGGGGCGTGTCACCCTCGGAGTCCTGGAAAACCGACCAACGAACATTCTCAGCGTCTTCCGGGTCTCGAGTAAATGCCGCGAAATGTGTTATCGAGAAATATACAGATTAATGGAGTAATGCGTCGACAATAGGACGCAGACTCTTAACAAATTTAAATAATAATAATAAAATGTATATATGTATATTGCTATGTTATTGTATCGGTATGTCAGGATATTTATTGTATCGTTATGTAATTTGTAGTTT